>MU224313.1:0-16075 GCA_018584345.1 Thuja plicata | reverse complement strand
CTCATCCTACATTAGGACGATTAGGCTTAGGTTAGGGTTTTGGATCTGTATGTTACCTCCCCTCTTTACCATTGAGATGAATATTTATGGGCACGCTCACTCCTACCAATTCAGGGAAGACGATGCCATGTACCTGCAATCCTTTCATTAAAGAACACGCATGTACATACATAATATAATATCACAATCAATGATAGGGATCAGTCGAACATGTGGATCTCGCCAAAGAAAGTAACTACATCTCCGTCCTCTACCATAACAACATGCAAACAGATACATAAACATGATAACCATACACATGCAAGTATGGGGTAAGTACAATATAATCGAAACATAAATCATCACATCCTGATAATAACCATAACATCATAAACAATAATCACCATCAACTGAAAGAATAGTAGCTCTCATGAAAGTAGCCCAAAATAATCCGGCCAATCAACTGAAACCAATGCCTAAACGAGTACGGCATCACAAACTAAAAGCAAAACATGAGTGGGTATTACACTATGACTCTGTAAATGGATGGTTGAGGCACTATAGGATGAATGTTGCCTTGTATAGATATATTGATATAGAGGTTTTTATAGAAAGTGACAAGAAAATTTTAACACCCACCATTCCGATTACTAAAAGGCATCAGTCTTGTGAGGAAGAGGATTTGATCAGAAACATCCTTGAAGAGGATGTAATTTCAGAAAGATTGAAAAAATATCATGATTTGATGGATTTGGAGCAGCAACTAAAGAAGAAAGGGATCCCATTTGGTGGATATTTCCCAGGTATGCCCTATTTTCAAATATTAGAGAAGATGATTGAGTCACATGGCATACTCAATAATCAAATTGAAGATAAGGACAGAGGTCCAAAAAATAAATCATCATCAGAGTACAACAGTAGCTACTCCATACATAGCCCACCACCTCAGGATCAGCCACCTCATAAAGAAGAAAATATAATTGATTTGATAGAAGTACATGAGTTTGAGGTGGATGTAGAGCCTCCACAAAATAAATGAAGAGTGGAAGTAGGGGAGCCTTCTGTTGAAAAAACACAAAAGAAGAAAAAGGATAAAATTAGTGCCCTATTCACAGGGACTAGTGCTTATGACCACCAACTAAGAAAAATGACAAGAGAGGGAAAGAAAAATAGGGAGGACACTATTGATAATGTTGAGATCCCCCTCATATTGTGCCAAGATGAAAGGGAACTACAGCAAGAGGAGTTCTTGAAAGATGATGAATTTATCAAGACCAAGGAGTTCAAAGATTTCCTTATATGAGATAAACAAGAGCAAGTTAGAGAATAATTGAAATCACAAGGAGGAGAAGCCATCACAAGCGAAGCTTTACAGGCCCTCCAAGCATATGACTCAGAGTGTGAGAATATGACTCCTAATGAGGGCAGACAACTTGTGAAATCAAGTGATATGCTTCTAGTGGAAGGATGGGACTTGTACTCAGCCTTCATTATAGATCAAATTAGAAGGCATCCATATGTCAAGATCTCAATAGAGACACAAATAGGAGAGTTGATCAAAGGGTGTGGTTATGATTCCAAATCTCAAACCCTGGCTATGTGGTCTCTGGCTCCTAGAAAGCAAAAGCCCACACTAATTAATGTCCAAGAGAAGATGGAGGGAGATAAGATAATATGATTTGTCCATAACATAGGAGACATAGAGATTTCCTAGGCCCTAGCCCATTTTTCTCACCTGAATGAGGCAAAGGAAGTAAAGATGTCCAATAGATACCAAAAAAAAATTGATGAAAAAAGCATTATTGCCAAGGATAAAGAATTAGGTCTAATGAATATCAATGCCATGGAAACAATAATTGTAGACTTGACTCAAAAATTGCAAGAGATGCTAAGATCGAGATTGAAGATACAGGGTATAGTGCATCAAAAATAGAGTAGGTAATTAAGGAGCATAATGGAGTTGTTTTGGGAGCCCTAATGCAAATTTTACAGCATAGGGTAAATATATTAAAATATAAAGTTGATGTAGTATATAGTGCCTAAGGAAAATTGCCTGGATTGCAATCACATGTAAACAATTATGTGTCAATTTTGAACCCTTACTTTGCAACATGGTTAGTTAGGACTGGGTTATTTGAGAGGTTAGCATCATTGCAGCCACTGAGATTAGATTTTCCAAAGATTGTCACCCAAGTTGGAGATGAGATAGAGCAGATTGGGGTAACCTTATCCTTTTTCAAAGACAAGGAAAATCAAATAAAGGCTAGGTTGAATATGTTTGTGCCTGAAAATAATAAATTTGTGCCTTCAATCAAGTTAGAAGATAATCAGATCAAGCCATTAGGAATATGGAGCACTGATTTTGACACTTTACTACCTAATAAAGAGGTATATATTTCTAACAATGGCGAATTAGATATGGAGAGATACAATAAGATTTAAGATGAGGCATTTAAGGCCAAAACAGATTTCAATAAGCTTATAATAGATGTCAAGAGAATTACTGATGCTAGATGGGAAAGGTAGAAGGCACAACTTGAATTCATTCAAAGCTTTAATTGGGCTGCAAAGGATGATGTCACAGCATGGGATGTTCTTACAAAGCCCAAGAAGAAGAAGAAGCCTACCACTGTTGACCTTGACATTATTGATGAAGAGTAGAACACCTGGCACCTGATCTTTGAGCACATGGAGGTTAGTCATCTGAACAATAAGTGTATGTTAGCCTATAATAGCTGTCACTTAATCTCACTACAACTATTGGAGGCTATCTAGAACAAATTCAGACAAAGGTGCCAACTAACAAAAGATTTCAAAGATTTGATTTGGATGTATTCCTATTTTGTCATTCCACTGCTTGGTCTCTTCTTGTCTTTTGTCCTCTTCTATGTTTTAGGGTTAGGTCTTAAACCATCCAAAGCTTGTTGTATCCTTAATTTTGAAGGATTCCAAGATGGTGTAGACTATATATAGAGCATTGGTATCATTTTGTAAAAAAAAGATGGAATATATTGGAATATAATGAGATAAGAATTGCAAGCCAGACTACTACATTGTCTGAGTTTTGTGCATATTGTCTTTTGAATGTATTTGAAATAGTGATCGGATTAATAAACTACATTGCAATTTATGTCCTATATCTTGTGTTTGTCTCTTTATATTTATGTTTTAGCTCTTGTATGCTTAAATTGTAAGGCGATTTAGATATACCAGTTACAAGGTAATTGTGCAGTTTCTTGTGAATTCTTTCAAGGAGAGAATCATTCTTGCAGGTGATCCTAGAGAACTAAGAATTAGTATTAGATTCTGATAATAGGGGTATTAGACTGAAAGGTAGTTTGTAAGGCATTATACTCAAATTGCATGTATTTACATTAATCAGTTGTTGTGGATTCACATTTGATATAGACTCTTTACCCAGGGATTAGGCACTGGTTAGGGTTTGGCAAATGAGTTAAATCATCATGCAATATTAAAAATAAATAAATCAAACATTTTACATTTCAATCATATATACATAGAAGTTTAAGTAATTGTATCAGAATATACAACTCAGTTTGTTGATTCCTTCAAGAGAGAATCAATAGGTTAACCCTCCTAAGTTCAAAGAACTATAAAAGGAAGAAGGATGAGAATCCTTATCATTTTATTGTTTCCTATCGTTAAGATAATGGTTTGTCATATTAAGCTCTATATCAGATTAATCACAGTCATTTTTCATATTTTTCTATCTATTGATACAGTAAAAGGAAATTAGCAATCTAGTAAAAGACCTAATTTTTAGTAATAACTAGGAGGGGGTGAATCAGTGGCCTCAAAAATATTCTAATTCATCAAC
This sequence comes from Thuja plicata, assembly GCA_018584345.1. NCBI lineage: Eukaryota > Viridiplantae > Streptophyta > Pinopsida > Cupressales > Cupressaceae > Thuja > Thuja plicata. Next base: position 12,258 of record MU224313.1, on the reverse strand, counting down.
CTAAAAACTTAGTACCACAATATTAAGCCTCTAGTTATCTTCAATCCTATAAGATGAATGCCTTCAATTATACTTATCAAATTACTACTACTCAGAATGCTTTATTAAACCTTATTCTATATGTTTACCGAATATCAGTCTGTTAATTTACCAAAAATAGTAAATTACTTAGAGTATACTGATCAATCCAGATTAGCTATGTTTAATGCAAAACACTAAAGTAATGACTCATAAACACATTGACACACGTATTTTTAGCATGGAAACCCTATTAAGGGAAAACCAATTGGGACCAGTATCCCAAAAATTTTACTCTTCTAAAGTGAGCTCGATGAAGAGCCAACCCTGTTAAAGGTTACAAAAACACTTTTAGGTGTGACCTTGTTAGAGGATTTAAAAGATTAGTTTGTCACTTGATATTGGGCATTTCTATGCTACCTTCCTTGTTCAAACTCTTCTGGTTTGTCAAATGGTATCTGACATCTCATGATATCTTCATGATCAAAATTTTTGATACTCCTTGGGATGTATCTCAATATAGAAAGGATCTTTAAATATTTCTTGGTTAAGAGACTTTCTGAATCAATGGTTAAACTAAAACAGTATGATCTATTCACATATACATCTTATACTTGCAGATTTTTAGATATATTGTAAGATCATAAAACTAATCTGATCAATATGTCCTTTTAATATCTTTGCTCCACTTTTGTTTTTCTCAGTGATGCTATGCTCTATTGCTTGGTGTCCACAAAAATCTTTAACTCTTTCCTTAGCTTGATTGATCAGGACTGTATGAAGTTGTTCTTCATCAGTTTCTCTCCAGCATCCTCTTTTTTATTCAATCCCCTTAATTCAAAATGAATTAAGTTCTCTCTTTATAGACATGATATCACCATTGTTAGGTTCTTGATTTTCTTCATATTGGTGTGATCCGCAATCTTAGGCAATCTTATTTAAAGAAAAACTCATATTTTATCTCGCAGAGATCATCTTTCCAACTAGACAAAATAGCTTTAAATCCTTTACTTATCTCTGGCTTTATCTTGTCAATGAAAATAATGATAACTACCAGTTAAGTCTATATTTAGCTCTGCCAGCTAGATATTTTGTCATTTTTGAACTCAAGTTAACTTTTGGTGTTTTAACACTTTGATAGCTTTGGTCAACACTCCAGTTCTCCTCGAGCTTCTCCGTAGGTTTACACTTTGATTCTGGCCATCAGGTATGCTTGTGATTCTACTCATCAGTGTTCTAGCTCGGGCATCAGTGTGACTTGACTTTTGGTTATCTCTATCCGTCGGGTTCCACTAGCTGTCAATGTTTGAAGTCACATAGTGAATGCTTGTCTTTTATGCATTACTAAAAACATAATCTTTATCTCTATGATTCTCTAAACTCTTTGACACTTTGATTATAAATGATTAGATTATGTCAAGTTGATATCAATGACAATACAATCCATTAACTGATTTAATGTCTTGCATTATCTTTCTACATTTTGGTGATCAACTTAACATCTTCAAACATTCAATCAGTTACATGTCATCAATCTCTCCCTTTGGCATTGATGGCAACATACTACATTATCATACTATACTATTACTAATACAATATGAAATATAAGAGTATCATCAATCTTTCCTATTGTAACTATTACAAATTTTTGGCTTTCGGTAAGCTCAAATAGCTTAGATTTGTTTCTTGTGGATTGGTTTCTTCAATCTTTAATACCTTCACTGGATAGATGTAGCATCTAATGTCTCTATTCTGGTATGTTCTCTACCTTGACTGTTCCTCTTCTTTATAATCTCTTTTTCCCTTGACAACAATCTCTCTCTTTGTATGAACTCTCTCCCTTAGATGGATATTTCATATGTAACCAATCTCTCTCCCTTTGAATATTGATTAACTCTTCCTTCTAATTCTCAAAAACTTCACTTCATGGATAATGATATAATCTTTTCTAATCAATGAGATAATCTCTCCATTATGATAATGAAATAGTCTCTCCCTTTGAAAACAATGCCAAACAAAAAAAATTATATCATCTTCCATCCCTTTGCATACTATATTCCTTGAATTTCCCTATCCATCAGTAATACAATGTCTCTGGTATTCGGTGCATACTTGTACCTTTTTGTGTACAGATGTATCATTTTATGTTCATCTCAGTGTTTGCATCAACATGAATGATCTTCTGATTATATGTAAGCTGATGCAGCCTCCTACTCAGCTTACTGACTGATAGACAAGGGTTGGACCCCTAGTCTCTATCTATAGTATTCAAATGTATCCTTCGGTAATGGCTTAGTGAATATATCAACTAATTGTTCCTTTGATTAAACATATTCCAATATCACCTCCTTTTCTTGCACTTGTTCTCCCAGATAGTGATACTTGATAGCAAAATGCTTAGTCTTAGAATGCATGACTAGATTTTTAGAAATATTAATTGCACTGGTATTATCACAATTGATAATTACTAGTTCAATAATCTTCATATTCATACCTTCCATCAACAGTTTGATCCATGCAATATTAGAGAAATTTTCAGCACCAGCCACATACTCTTCTTTTGTAGTATACTGAGAGATGCATCCTTGCTTCTTGTTGATCCATGTGACAAGTTTGTCACCCATGAAGAATGATCCTCTAGTTGTGCTCTTTCGATCATCAATGTTTCCATCCCAATCAGCATCTGTATAGACTTGTAGCTCAAATTTTCCTTCTCTTTTATACCATAAGCCATAGTCCTCGGTGTTCTTCAGATACCTTAGAATTCTCTTAAACAGTCATATGTGATTCTTTAGGATTAGCAAAGAATCTTGCAGCTATTCCAACTACATGTGCTATATCTGGTCTGGTATGAACAATATACATTAGTTTTCCAATCATTGATCTATACAAGGTTTGATTTACCTCATTTGATTTGTTTTCTTTTTTTAGCTTACATCTAGTAGCCATAGGTGTTCCAACTGGTTTGAAATCTTCCATCTTGAATATCTTCAACACTTCCTTGATGTATTTGGACTGAGTGATATATATGCCTACATCTTGTTGAAGAATCTGTAGACCAAGAAATAATTTGATCTCCCCAAACATAGACATTTCAAATTCTTTGCTCATTTCATTAGCAAAGGATTTGCATAACAATTCATTTCCCTGAAAAATGATATCATTAACAAAAATTTCAGCAATTAGAATATTACCATAGCTATCTTCTTATAAGTACAGATTGTTATTTTCACTTGTTCTAACAAATTTTATGCTAATGAGATAGGAGTGGAGTCTTTCATACCAGGTTCTAGGTCCTTGTTTCAATCCATACAAGGCTTTATGTAGTCTACATACCATGTTTTTCTTGTTTGGATCAACAAACCCTTCTGGTTGTTCAATGTATACCTCTTCTTCCAGTATTCCATTTAGGAATGCAGATTTGACATCCATCTGGTATACCTTGAATTCTTTGAATGGAGCATAATCAAGTAGGATTCTAACTCCTTCTAGTCTAGCAATGGGTGCAAAGTTTTCTCCATAATCAATATCTTCTTCTTGTGCATATCCCTTGCATACTAACCTTGTTTTGTTTCTTATGAATTCTCCATTCTCATTCAGCTTGTTTCTAAATATCCATTTGGTATCGATGGCATTCTTGTCATCTGGTCTTGGTACTAGTGTCCATGTACTATTCTTCTCAATTTTTTCTATTTCTTCATTCATAGCACTGAACCACTCTTCATTCTCAAGTGTAGTATTAATAGATTTAGGCTCAAAATCACAAAGTAAACATCTAGTGTTTAGTGACTTACTTCTTGTTCTCATTCCAGCCTTCTTGTCTCCTATGATTTGATTTTGTGAATGATGTCTTCTAACATACTTGGAAATTTTTGGTTCAACTCTGTGTTCATCATTCTGATCATCTTCTTGACCTTCGTTCTGATCTCCATCACTCAGAACATTAGCTTGAGGATTTTCCTGATTTTTTTTATAATTACAGCCTAATGCTCAGGTGCAATGTTCTGTTTCTCAGGAGAAATACATTGTTGCTCAGGTAGAGTGTCAGGTTCTGTATAAACAAACCTATTGTATTCTTCTGGTTCTCTTATGCTTTCCTTATCATTCTTTTCTACAAATTCATCTATTTTCACATTTACACTTTCAATGATCTTGTTAGATGACTTGTTAAGACATTTATAATCCTTTATTTTGGTTGAATACCCTAGAAAGATACCTTCTTCACTTTTGGAGTCAAGTTTTCTATTTCTATCATCCTTCAAAATATAACATTGACTACCAAAGATTCTGAAGTAAGTTACATTGGGTGTATCACCATACCATACCTCATAGGGTGTCTTCTTTGTGTCCTTCTTTAGTTGTACTATATTCAATGTGTATACATTAGTACTGACAACTTCCCTCCAGAACTTTTGAGTGATGCTCTTCTCAATCATCAATGTTCTTGCACAGTCAACAATTGATCTATTTCTCCTTTCAGCAATTACATTTTTTGTGGTGTTCTCAGTGTAGAAACCTGTCTTTTAATTCCATGCTCATCACAATCGGTAGTGAATTCATCTAAAGTAAATTCCCCTCCTCTATCTAAACTTAAGCATTTCAATTTATTTTCACTTTGTTTTTCTACCATTGCCTTATACCATTTAAACATCTTGAATGCTTCTAATTTATCTTTTAAGAACATGAGTGTCATCATTCTAGAATAATCATCAATAAAGAGAATAAAATACCTATCTCCATAGTAACTCTTTGTCCTCATGGGTCCACATAGATCAAGTATGGACTAATTCTAGAATTGCATTAGATGTATGGGATTTACTCTTGAAACTAGACTTTGTCATCTTACCTTTTTGACAATTCTTGCACATGATATGTTCGGGCTTAGTCATTCTCGGTAATCCTCTGACATTGCTTTTGTTTCTTATCTTTATCATGTTGTCAAAATTCACATGACACAATATTTTGTGCAACAACCATATGTCTTTATTTCTAGCCATTAAACAAGTGGTGTTAGTGTCATCAAGATAGAAAAGGTTACCTTTTGTCTGCTCATCGGTTCCGATCAACCTTCCTGATTCATTGAAGATCTTTGCCTTCTTATTTTCAAATGCCACTCAGTGACATATATTATTCATCTTTGAAACACTTAACAGATTATAATTTAGTCCTTTTACCCAGTAAGCATTTCCACATTTGATCTGGTTATTCAACATTATAGTTCCTTTACCTTCAACTGGACAAGGTGTATCATTTCCCATTCTTACTAAACCTTTCTTCTCTGTCATCTGAATCATCCTTCATGGCTAAAAATACCATCTCAATTTCTTCTTCTGATTTGGTTTCAGTTTCATCAGCTCTGTTCTCAGCTAGGTATCAATCTTTCTTCCCTTTGTCCTTGTAGTATTAGGTATCTCTTTTGTCATATTGGTGGTTGCTTTGGTAATCTTTGTTATCACCTCTATCAAACTTCTTCTCATATGATCTGTCATTACCTCTATCATTTTTTCTTCTGTTTGGACATCTTGCAGCAATGTGTCCAACCTCTTTACAATTGAAACATACAAGTGGTAATTTACCTTTGTATCTACCTTTGCCTCTCTGAAATATTCTTGCCATTAGTGCTTCAATCCCATCAAGTCATTGATCCTCATTATCCCTTTCACTATTATTTCTAATAGCATGTCTATGACTAGAATTACTTATCTTTAAAGAAGATTTGAATACAAATTCTATAGATGGTAAGACACTATTATCAAAGTTATTCATCTCAAATGAAATTAGTCTACCAATCAGACTATCTAGAGTAACTGTATTTTTTGCAACTACTCTCATTTCTTGAATAACAGAAACTCTAATAGAATATATAGGCAGTAAGGTTCTTAAGATTTTACTTACCACTGTCTCCTCTTCAAGTACAACTCCAACTCCTCAGATAGCATTGACTACCTCTTTAATTCTACAACTATACTGAGTGATATTTTCTCCTTCTTTCATCCTTAGGTCATCAAACCTCCCACTTAGGATTTTTGTCTTGGTTCTTAGTACATTAGGATCTCCTCCATGTACCAGCTTCAACTTATCCCACATTTTCTTTGCAGAGGTGTAGGTTTTGACATCTTCAAACTCAGCATTGGAGAGTGATGAGGAAAGTTCTATCATAATGCAATTATGCTCATGCTTTACTCTTAATTGATCAAGAGTGTGAGTTCTTGTAGGCAACACATATTCAGTATCAAGGTATTGAGTAACATCATTTCCAATACCTGATAGGTTGAGTCTTATTCAACTTTTCCATGATGAAAAGTTGTCTTTATTCAACTTGGGGACATATCGTCTATTTATTTTGTGATCTTTTTCTTGAGTTGTTAAACTCCCTTTCTAAGCACACAAGCTCTGATACCAATTGTTAGTACCACAATATTAAGCCTCTAGTTATCTTCAGTCTTATAAGATAAATGCCTTCAATTATACTTATCAACCCAAAAAATTAGTACCACAATATTAAGCCTCTAGTTATCTTCAGTCCTATAAGATAAATGCCTTCAATTATACTTATCAAATTACTACTACTCAGAATTATTTTTTAAACCTTTTTATGTATGTTTAACAAATAGAAGTCTATTAATTTACCAAAAAATAGTAAATTACTTAGAGTATACCGATCAATTCAGATTAACTATGTGTAATGAAAAACACTAAAGTAATGAGTCATAAACACATTGACACATGGATTTTTAACGTGGAAACCCTATTATGGAAAAAATTGCTTGGGACTGGTAACCCAAAATTTTCACTCTTTTGAAGTGAGCTCAGTGAAGAGTCAACCCTGTTAAAGGTTATAAAAACACTTTTAGGTGTGACCTTTTTAGAGGATTGAAAAGATTAGTTTGTCACTTGATATCAGGCATTTCTATGCTACCTTATTTTTCCAAAATCTTCTAGTTTTTCAAATGGTATCTAGCATCTCATGCTATCTTCATGATCAAAATTTTTGATACTTCTTGGGATGTATCTCAATATAGAAAGGATCTTTAAATACTGCTTGGTTAAGAGACTTTTTGAATCAATGGTTAAACTAAAACAATATGATCTATTCACATATACAACTTATACTTTCATATTTTCAAATATATTGTAAGCTCATAAAACTAATCTGATCAATATGTCCTTTTAATACCTTTGTTCTACTTTTGTTCTGCTCAGTGATGCTATGCTCTATTGCTTGGTGTCCGCAGAAATCTTTAGCTCTTTCCTCAGCTTGATTGATCAAGACTGTATGAAGTTTTTCTTCATCAGTTTCTCTCCAGCATCCTCTTTTTCATTCAATCCCCTTAATTTGAAATGAATTAAGTTGTCTCTTTATAGACATGATATCACCATTGTTAGGTTCTTGATTTTCTTGATCATGGTGTGATCTACAATCTTAGCCAATTTGATTTAAAGAAAAACTCTTTTTTTATCTCGCAAAGATCTTCTTTCCAACTTGACAAAATAGCTTTAAATCCTTTACTTATCTCTGGCTTTATCTTGTTATTGAAAACAATGATAACTACCACTTAAGTCTATATTTAGCTCTGCCAGCTAGATATTTTGTCATTTATAAACTCAAGTTAACTTTCAGTGTTTTAACACTTTGATAGCTTTAGTCAACACTCTAGTTCTCCTCGGGCTTCTCCATCAGACTTTGATTTTGGCCATCGGGTATGCTTTTGATTCTGCTTGTTGGTGTTCTAGCTCGGGCATCACTGTGAGTTGACTTTCACTTATCTCTGTCTATCAGGTTCCACTAACTATCAGTGTTTGAAGTCACATAGTGAATGCTTTTCTTTTATGCATTACTGAAAGTATAATATTTATCTCTCTGATTCTATGAATTCTTTGGCACTTTTATTATAACCAATTAGATTATATCAAGTTGACATCAATGATAATACAATCCATTAACTGATTTGATGTTTTGCATTATCTTTCTGCATTTCAGTGATCAACTTAGCATCTTCAAACATTCAATCAGTTACATGTCATCACTAATCCACTATAGTAGATATGAAAAGTAATCGTTCAAAGGTAATTCCTACCTGAGTTTGTGGAGCTCAAAAAAGAAGGAGGATATTATCCAATCCTCATCAATTAGGCTTTCTCTTGCACAGTGTTAAGTTGGAAATATAAAGAGTGAGCATTCATACTATTTTAAGCTCTTACAATAAAAATCCCTAACAAAATGGCGACTCCACTGGGGACAAAGTAAAATCTTGAAAATAATCTTGTAAGGAATCTCTAGTGTTGTAAAAAGTTAATTCAAGTTTATAGTTGAGTTTGCCTATCTAGGTCATTCTTGTAGTATTCAAATTTCCCAAACTTGTTTTGGGTGGTGACTCTAAAGGAAAATCTTTGTAATCAGTACAAAAGTGAAACATTTATAAAAATGTTACAAATATGAATACTAGGTCAAGAATGAGAGATAATCCTAAAGTGGAGTTGGATAGTGGAATCGCAACTACTTCAAGAACTAAGATGTCTTGGAGAGAAAAGAAGAACCAAGCAAACATTAATGATTCTTCTCCAAGAAATGAAGAGAAAAATACTAGAAGGAAAGATACAAATCAATACAGTCATGAGGGGAACACCTCAGAGTATGAAGAAGCCCATGACCTTGGATTAGAAACATATGAAATTACCACTACTTCTAGTGAAAGAGAAGGAACTGACACTATTAGCTCAGATTTTGAAGTTCCTTCTGATGAGCTTGTTGAAGAGGAAAGAATCATCGTGAGGTAGTTAGCCCTTATTTAGCAAAAGAAAAGAGAAAAAGGTCTTAAAAATTAAAAAACATGAGCAAAAAGATGTTGATAAGTTTAGAAGAATATCTTTAAGACATTAAGCTGCAAAAAATGTTGAGAGGTCTCGTAGAGACCAAGAAACTCCAAATAGCCACAAAGTTTAGGTCCTCAAGTCTTTAGAGATAAAGGAAAAATGAAAGTTGTTGAAAATGAAGTTTAGGAACCCAGAACTCATAAAATCTTGACTGAACAAATGTCTAAGGTAGACATTGACCTTGAAAGATCAAGAAGGGAGAAATAAATCATGGAAAAGATGCTGGAAAAGGAAGAAGCTGAAGGTACTACATTGGAGATGAAGAAAAATATTGACTTTTTGCAATCTTCTAAATATTCTTATGCTGGTGGTGAAAATACTACATCTTCAAATGCCAAGGCTGCCTCTTTCCAGGAGGATGAAAAATTTCAAAGGAGGCCATTGCATCCAGAAAGGTACAAGAAATTCACTTTTATTGGCATTCCTAGTTATCCTAATACAGTTCCTAATGATATTGGAGAAAAAATCCCCAAGTTTTCAGGAAATAATGTTATTTCTTGTGAAGTTCATTTGAGGAAATTTATAGATATCATAGATTATTTAAATATTAACCATGAAGATGTCCTAATGAAGCTATTTGTTCAATCCCTAGTGGAAGATGCTAGGGAATGGTTTAGAGGATTGTCTAATGGTTATGTAGCATCTATGGAAGAATTAATAGATTTGTTCAAAGACCAGTATGGTGACAAAACCAATGAAAGGTTCTTGCTAAATGAATTCAATAACATAAAGAAGAATTACAATGAAGAGGTTACTAAATTCAACACAAGGTTTCAAAGAGCCATGCACAAGCTCTTTCAAAAAATCAAACTGGATGAAAAGGTATGTTTGGCTACATACCTAAATGCTTTTGATTCCAAAATGGGTTATTCTCTTAGAGATAAAAATCCTAGAATTCTCACAAATACATATAAAATAGCAGTAAACATAGAGATGAATAGAAGGGTATCAGGGAAAATGGGTAGAAGAGATGATGCCCATTCAAGTAGGAGTAAAGAACTTGAATATAAAGAATACAAGGCTCCACAAAATAACAGACCATCCTATAGCAATAACTATAACCCACAAAATAGGATGCAGAATAATCCCTATGGTACCTAGTTCAAAGATGGAAAGCCTATTGCTCCACTAAGAAAAGATAAACCAAGAAATAGGACCCCTGATCCATTACATAAAAAATGTTGTGAATATGTGTGATGACACTTACTGGTGTGAGGTTTGTCAAGCCACACACAACCCTAATTTTTGTATTTTAGCCCTAGAAATAATTTCTAATGAAGAGAAATAATGTGAAGAAGATGAGATATGTGATCACAATAGATGTGATATGACTAATTCCTATGCATACTCTGATATAGATTTTGAAGAAGAAGTTGAGAACCATGACATGTATGGTTCACAAGGAAGAATGGAGGTATATCACCAACAAGTCCTATTTGATAGTGATGAAGATGAGGTTGATGATATAAGATGTTATGCATAGAATAGTCAAGGATCTACCACCATAAGAAAACCCTTTGATGAAGAAAAGGCTAGAATCACTATTGATCTAGTGAACAAAGAAAGAAATAACTACCATATAAGAAATAGATTTGTGGGTAATGTGGGTAGTTAGCTAGCAGGCATCTTCATTAAATAATATAAGATAGATGCCAAATATATACCAAAAAGAGATGGACCTGGGGAAAATGTAAATAAGCCTAAGGTCAAAATTGTAAACAAATCTAGTGATCCAAAAGATGTACATGAAAGAAAAACTAAAGTTCCAGAAGCAAGTGCGTCCTCTTCCAAAGTTCAAAATAAGAAATCCAAGAAGGAAGAGCCTACTCTAGAAATTCAAATAGATTAAAATAATATCATTATAGAAAAACCTAAATCCTCTGATGTGAAATATACTTCAATGGATATGGGCCAGTGTTTATCTCAGATGACTGTCAAGGTCTCATTCCCAGAAATGATGAGGATAAAAGAACACAAATAAAAGGTCCTTTCAATGTTAAACAATGTATCACAAGTGAAACCTCAAAAACCAGAATATGTTGAAAATAAATTTAACAATAAGGGAAAGGAGCCTTAAGGGATGATTTCTAAGATCCCTCACATTTATCTAAACACAAATACTTTTGCAGGGCTTGTTGATCCCTTTTTCCTAACATTAGTAATTAATGGTAAGATGCTCAAAAATTGCATAATAGATTTAGGAGCATCTAATACTGTCATGCCTGCATAAATCATGAGATCCATGGGATTGCAAGTAGATACTCCTCATGGGAGGAGTCAAGCAATGGATTCAAGAGATATCCCTATTGTTGGAGCTATTAAGACCTTACCTTACAAGTTAGCAATATGTCCTGATACAATCTTGATAATGAGTGTACCGGTGGTTGATATCCCACCACATTATGGTATATTTCTGTCCAAAAAATGGAGTGCTTCAATGGGGGGCATTATTCAGTGTGATTTGTCTTATGCCACTTTCAATATTGCTAGGAATATTGTAAAGGTGTCCAGAGAAGGTAGGACGCCTCATATGATTGAGTTTCATGAAGATACTAATATTAACTACTGTGTTGATATTGACATGGAGAATTTTAGAGTAAAAATGAGTGCTCATCAATGTAAGATTGTTGATCCTATAGTGAAAGAATTAACTACATAGAATGATGGTTATGGAAAATTTATTTTGATGGAGCATGTTCTAAGGAGGGATCAGGAGCTGGTGTTTAACTTATCTCCCCATCAGGTGCAACATTTAAATATTATTTCTTATTATATTTCCAGTGTACAAACAATACGGTAGAATATGAAGCTTTATTTCTAGGGCTAGACATTGCTACTAAATATGGAATAAAATGTCTAAAATTTTATGGTGACTCAAAGTTTTTAGTAGCCCAAGTCAGGGCCAAGTATGCTATGAAAAATGATAGACTGAAAATGTATAAGCATGCTATTTGGGACCAAATTGAATCTGTAGACACCCTAAAATGGACAGGCTTGCGACTTTACATTAAAAACCCTAATTTTCATCTATTAATTAATGGTTTCTTAATCATTAATTAATCATCTATTTTCTTCTAAATTCATTTCTCAAATCATCTAATCCAATCCCCAATATTAATTAAATAATTAACTTTATTTAATTAATTAACCTTTAAATGATTATTTACCATTATTTAATCAATTAAACTCAATTTCCTATAGTTTAAATCAAATATTTAAACTTACTAATTATATTCTTCCAATTAAATTAATTTCAATTAAATTAATTTAATTTCATCAAATAAAGCAATTCTTAATTAAGAAGAATTCAATTATCTCACATGTTGAAAACAATTAATAAATAAATGAATTAAATATTCATTTATC
>MU224312.1:1226173-1257506 GCA_018584345.1 Thuja plicata | reverse complement strand
TAATTCATTTATATGTTATTTGAGAAATGCTTGCAATGTGCTTCATAGAATTAATCAATATCATTGTTTTTAATTTTTCTACTGTCACCAACTACTCAACGTACCTTTCACTCTCTGCTGGTATTTTCCTAATTCTTCAATAGCTGTTGTATATTTCTAATGCTTCAATAGCTGTTGAAAGAGGTAACTGTATCTGACTGTTCTTTTGGTTATTTGTGTATTTATACAGTGGATAACAAATATCAAGGAAAACTTGATTATTGCGTTCTTAGATTAGCATATTATTTCAGATGTTCTTCTTTTCCAGGCTTTCTTTTCATGCTCCTTGCCTCCTATTTTTCATGATTTAGCATGGGGTTTGTTTTCTGTAAAGTTGTAATCGTGTATTGACTTTTTGAAGCCCAAAAGTGTCAACATCATTGCTCATGCAAATAGTACATGAAACCATGGTGGTGCAGGCTTTGCAAACCAATAGTACTAATTTGTGGCATTTGCAGCATCTTCTCCAACCACAATTCTCTAGTTCCTTGTAGGAGACTCTCTAGTTCCTTGTAGGAGACTGGAATACTCAAATTCTAATTTTAATGAGGTTGGTTGAAATCATACCTCGATTGGTACATGATGTATCTCTCCTTGATTGCATAGCTGGTACATGATGTATCTCTCTATCTCTCCTTGATTACATGTCTCACATGTAACCAATTCTAAAAAATATGGATCCCTATAGAAGTGGAATAAATTTCTCATTGGTGGTGGGCGGTATGAAATTAGTCCCCTTTCCTATGGTAAGCATTTTGCAAGCAGTCCAGTAGATCTTTCTCCTTCATGCATATTGTGGAGATCCGCATGTTGAAAGAAGTCATCAACTACAACTACTTTCCTTCGCAACATGCCTACACAATAAACTAGGCTGTAGGGTTGTGAGGAATGCAAGTGAGTATATATGTAGACCAGAAATTCATTTAAGAGGGTATGTTTTTTATTATATATTGCACGAAAGCATTAGTTTACTTGTCATTTATTTCCAATTTTCAGCATTTTAATTTTATTATGCATGTAGCATACATTATACATGTAGATCATTCATTCATGGAGCAGTAGCTCATTGTCTAAAGATGTTAGAGATATGTAGACAAATATAATAACATGAGAAGAAACAAATATCGCAACGTTGTGTTGTCTCTTATTTGAAATTGGAAGTATTTTGTATAACTTTGCATTTGTTTTATATCATATGCCTGGTTGAACTATTGTAAAGTACATGGTAACCCATTACGAAGGCATTCATACTTTTATCGCCAATATTTGGCTGGAAATATGTTGCCTCATTGTGGATGCCAATATACCCATTTTTTGTGGCTGCCCATATACCCATTTGTTGGAGATTCCCTTTCATATACCCATTTGTTATAGATTCCCTTCATATTTGTTGGAACTATTATGTATGGCTGGAACTTATAGATGTTTGCTAAGGTGGAAATGATTTCCACCTCTTATTTCCTACTCTTATTTCCACTATAGTGTTATAAAAACTGAGAGGTGTTATAATGTTCTAAAATCTTGTTGTTGCCTTTCACACTGGGTAATCATCCGGTTTCCTGCATCGTATATAGATTTAATCAAAGAAGTCAGACGTATTATGAACTGCTAATACTACCAAATTTTAGGTGTCTTGATCGTTCCAAAGTTTTTGGTTGTTTAGTATATGTCTATGCACCTGATCAGCAGAGACAAAAGATAGATGCAAAAGTGAATCATACAATTTTGTTGGTTATAGTGAGGAAAATAAAGCGTATAGATTGTATACTCCTCTCATTGAAAGGCTTATTGTGTCAAGAGATTGGTTTTTTTAATGAAGATACCAACTGTGAAATCTGAGAGCTGCTCACAGAGGAAGAAAAAATATAAACAATAGTTAAAAAACACAAATATAAATATTTCAATAATTGACATAAAATTGAATGTTCTATTTTTGAAATAGGGTGTGTCTATTTTTAGAGAGAAGGAAAAAGATTATTTTTTGCAGACTTTTAAAAAAGATACATGGCATATTTTTAATTGTTACATTGCCTTAGTTCTATCATTGTTTTTGCATTCAATTATGTTGACTATGATTCCACATTGTATGTGCACTATATTAATCTTCAAGTAGCCACAACATCTTAATAGATTTTATGTTAGGATGGTATCAAAATTAGATAACTTTTAAAATTAGTGAAATTATGATATGTACATTGGGAGTTGTAATGTTAAGATCAGCTTTTTCTTCCATTTTCCAACAGTCCTATATTCATAGGAGTAACTATGATGGTGCATAGAATTTCCACCCCAATGAAATTTAATAGCCATGGTTACAAGAATTTTAAGGGTAAATGTAAATTTTTACCACATCATTAGGTTAACACTAGCCATGGTTACAAAAACATTAAGGGTAAACGTTATTGTTTACCACATCATTAGGTTAATACTTAATAACATAGAAAATTAAAACATATTCCCATAGACATTTTTGCAGATTTCTTGAGCTAATCAACATTCCTCACTTATATCAGAGGATGCATCAGCTTTGCTCAAAATAGAGAAAGAACCATAAATGTCTGGATCTATAGATGTAGCATGCACAAAGAAGACATGCATACAAAATGTGGTTTGGAATCATTTATCCTCATTTCATTTTTTTTCATTTACAAGTTACAAGGCAAGAACCACAAGCACAAAATAATCCCCTTTAGAAATTGTTGATAAGAACATCTTCCATTTCTATACAAGTAGCCAATGATTACACTTTGTTGTTGCCATCTTTTCTTAGGATGCATTTATAGTCTGAAGCATCAATGACATTATTACACATATGTACGGTAGGTTGTTCTTAGGTATTTCTATTATTGCATATTCTCTCAATCTTCTGCATGAGGTTGTTACTCTCTGCAATAAAGTCTACTGGTTCAACTTGCTCAACAATTGCTTTAAGTTTGTCCACGCTATTGTATGTTTCTTTCTTACATATTATGTTGAATATATAAACTTTATTGATCACATCCCTTACTACTTTTCGAGGGCCCTTCTGATCTGGATCTGGATCCATAGAAATTAGTTCATTCACGGACAGACCCAGGAGTTGTTTGGAGAATTTATCAAATGCAACTACCCACATTGTCTCTATATGATCTTGTACCTTGATTTGCAAGAGGTATCTGAAATTGTAGTCAGCGTGAAGTGACTAACACTTTTAACATTTCCAATTATCCTCCTGATCTTGGACAAGTCATTTTTTGCACTGTCTCTCTCCATAGTTATAAGGGTAGGGTGGATAGTAGAGATCATCTTGTTTGATAGATATTGTAGTGGCCTTCAATGTGCAATGGAGTAGTGCAGTTATGTGATGAATTCTTTCTCTGATATCTATGATTGGCATTCTTATTATGCTTTCTGGAGGAGTGGATATCAGAAGGTTTGCCCCATTTTCCATATACCAGCTCCTTATTTCGGATGTCTCGTCAATGTCTAGGTCTAGTATTATATTGGTAGAATTTGACTTGGTGACTACCTTATCATTGTATTCACTAACACGGCCATTATTGATTGCCAGTACCATTTCTTGCTCTTGTTCAAATTGCTGAAATATTTGGCTGCCCTCTTTGTTGACTACTCGACCCCATAGTGTGGCATGAGGTCTACTACTGCTTCAGGCTTGTCTTGGAGCCGTATAGTCCAGTGGGGGACTTCTATTCCATCATATCTCCTTATGGTCAATGTTTCTCCTGCAGATGTGACCATTCCAAATATTTCTACATTTGTGTTGTTACTCATATTTGCGATTTGGGTGATGAGTGTAAATTGAATTGGTATCTTCGAATGGAATGGTCATCCTCACATGGGAAACTTTGGATTCCATAGATAAAAAGATTTCTAATCCACTTTTTAGTTTGTTATAGGTTATATTTTTTGTTTTAACATCTCCTCCAATTATTGTATACGTTGCACCTTCTTTGATTTTTGGGTAATGTATTTTTGCAGCATCATTGAAGCAAGTCACAAGTGTTTCTATTCCTTCCCTGTCTATTATATCAAAGCTAAATACTTGACCTCTTCCTCTCTGGTTTTTATATTGCCTTTTTCACCTTTATTTGTGCAACGACAGTTGACTCTCCACCTTGTCTGGTATGGATTTAAGTTTTTAATCGGGTTAATTGTGCGTAGTGTTTGAATTGTTCTCAAGGGGATGTGTATACAAAAATGTACTCTCTAGCGGTTGGATGGGCTCTGCATGCATGCAAGGTTTGGTCCCGAAGGCCTGATGTCATGATTATCTATGATAGATTCAGTCTGGTCGTCTGCCTCATTTGCTAAGGGCACAAAGTGGCCAATGACCTCGTGGTTCATCAAAACGATCTGTAAGTCTCCTATTACAATACATCTGCAAACATACAAATAAATTATTATGAACTTTTTTTAGTTGTTGTTGAATAACTATACTTTTTAATTTGATTATTGAACCAATAACTATCTTCTCATCTTCCATGCAATGATTGAGCCTAGTCGGAAATGATGCCTTTAGTTTGTGTTCATCGTCGAATAAGTCAATTCTGTAATGTTTGGTTTGTTCCTGGCCAAGACAGATGCATGCAATGATTGAGACTTGTTGGAAATGATGCCTTTAGTGTGTGTTTGTCATCTAATAAGTCAATTTGGTAATGTTTGGTTTGTTCCTGGTCGAGACAAAAGCACGCAATGATTGAGCCTTGTTGACAATGATGCCTATAGTGTGTGTTCATCATCGGATAAGTCAATTTAGTAACATTTGGTTTGTTCTTGACCGAGCCAGAAGTCAGAGATAGTCATTATCTACATGGTAGATTCCAGGATTGATTCCCCACTATGCATAAGTCTATTTGCATCCTTTGTTATTATTGAATCCATGATTACCAAAGCGCGAGAATTCCTGCAAAACCAAATTTGATACGAGGTTTCAAATTCTTCACAGTGTTGGGAAAGTCGGTAAATGTTTCATTGCACAATGTTAACATTAGATGCTTCTGCAAGATTCCTTTAGAGACAATCAAACCTCATCGTTACAGTTAGAACCACATGCATAGATCATAAATAAGGGTGGATTGTTGATTCTTTATGTAACAAGTACATTCTGGGTTGTCTGTTCTAGAACACTTAGTGCACCACATTACATAGGGACCTAGCTAAGACGTCCTCTACTCATGTAGCATCAAATATCCCTCTATAAGATAGGGCATGAGTGCACCAAATGTGTTCATATATGTCAACATTTTGAACTCAAATTAGGATTGGTTTTGGGATATAAGTTCGAATTTTAGGTGCATGCCAGTTAATGCTAAATGATGCCCCTCCTAACACCTACAATTTGTCCCCAAATTTATTTCAAACAAATGCTATACCTTTTACTTAACTTGTAATAAAATATTTATAAATATGTTTGAGACCTTAATGTATTGGACTGATGAATATTGTACTCCTTTGGGTTGTGAGTAAATATATTGTATACAATATTTTAGGATAAGAATCTCTATGTATTTTAAATAATAAGAGGATGTATATTACAGCATGGTGTACAACAGGGCAAAGGACGGATGGAAAAAGAAGCTTTACATGTCGATCATTCAACCAGTTTACACAAAGATTCATTACATTGGACTACAAAGACCGTATGTGAAAAGAAGCTTTACATGTCAACCATTCATCCAGTTTACACAAAGATTCATTGCATTAGCTTATAGAAACTGTTACATTTATATCTCATCTTCGTCTGTAGGCCAAATAGTGTCTAAAAATCTGAAGAACGAAGTCTTTGACGCAACTAAATTGTGCACCCCATACAGTTGGGCATATGTTCTCTCAGAAAATCCATATATAACGCTTCAAAAACTTTGTAAGCTGTGTCAATGATGCTCAGTGCATTATGGACCATCTGGATATGGTGACTATCGATTCTTTCCACATGCTTGCAGGCCTGTTTCAGATTCCCAATAACCACATGACATTCAGCAATAATATTTTCCATAATCACTTTAGATTGTTCATATTCAACTCTATTATTATTATTATTATTATCAAGCCCGCCTCAGATTCAACTCTATTATTATTATCTCCAGACATGGGAATTGTCTGGGTGGTTCTACTTGTTGTTGCCATCGCCTGACAATAGGATTAGGACATACACACGACATTTTCACAAATTTTATATTAGAAATGCAGAATGCATGTTACAAATATTGTCAGACACTGACTAAAAAGCTCCTTCAGTTCACCTTTTCGCATCCGATGTGCAATGAACAAAGTTTTGTGATTGAATACTCGAGTTAAGGTTTCAGATGTGAATTTGGATCTCCCATCTTTTTCTCACATGACAATTTATTTTTAAATGATTTGGTATTTTGATGATTATTGATCTAGTTTATAACAGGGATACAGGCATCTTTGAGTTCATTTAGTTTCCACTCTATACCCAAACATTTTCGAGGTGTCTGTTGAAGTATTGTGGTGGTTTCTTTCTAGTACTTACAGGCTTTCACTACTTTTCTGGTCCATCTTTGCATGGTGGGTATTTTAATACTATGTTTATACTTATTCTACTTTGAGTATTTTAATACTCTGCTAATACTTCCTATTGTATTTTGGGCATTTTAATGCCTTTAATTCTGTTTAATTCCTGTATTCCTATTCTAGGATGTTTTTTGTCCATGTCTCTCTCTTCTTAAATGGCAGAGTCCTACCTCCATATAAAAAATTCCCTTCTATCCTTACCATCCTTAACATATATAATGTTTATCAGTCTTGCACACTTAAAGTCCATAACAGATATCTCTAAAATGTGTCATCTGAATCTTATCTACTTGCAGGTTTCACATTTTAAAGTACTAAAAGGTCATAAACATCAAATATTTCTAGATTATTAGTTTCTTCTATGGCAGGATAACTCTTGTTGAGGGCTAAAAATGTTAACCGGTGATTAAAGTTTTCACTTCCATCCAATGACCTCACTTCATTTCCCTGTTATTTCATTTTTCTTCAAAGTTTGTATGTGCATTTGTTAGTTTCATCAGCAAAGCTACATATTGTTTAACCAATTTATCATTCCAAAGTTTTTTGGTCTCTGCTATTGGATGAGTTTGCGGTTGCAGGATGGAAGGTATGTTCACAAGGCGAGAGAACGCACGTCCCTCTAGAAACTACTCTGTTTGAGATGAGCTTGGACTTCATTCCTCCACATTTACCAATACCATAATGGATGTGGTGGCAAGGGAAATCTCTTCTTTTATTAATAATCACATTGTCACAGTTTTGTCTATTTCTGCATTGCTAAAGATTGTGTTACTGCCACATACCTGGCAACGTGGTTGGGTATAGCTACTGATCGAATTTAATTGTGTGTTGCAATTTCCATGCCATTTTGAATTGTTTTTTTTCTTTAATGATTAATTCTCCTACCACTGCTAAGAAGAGCGATGGAGTCATCTTAAATAGAAGTAGCTCTCAGGTCTTCTCTCATGGCTGTCTCCACCTTTTACCTTCACAAACGGCTCCAAACTTCAGCAACATCACTTCCATTCCTATTTTTCTACCTAGGCTTCAATCTCAGCATGAAGACCACTTTTTATTCATAGGTTATGGATTATTGCCTTACATTCTCTTTTTAATTTAGCTATCATTTTAGTACATTCTCCTGGATCCAGTTTGGTAAGAATACATTGTCTTCCTTGAGGCAATAATTTTAATCAAATTTCAAAGATTTGTTACATGAATTTGTATTTCTCTATGTGCGATGAACCACTTGTTAGCTCTTTTTCATGTAGAGATCACTATATATCTTATCAAGCTATTTTTTTTTTAATTCCATCTTGAATCCGTCGCAATTACGACGTTTACCTCAAGAATTACGACGAGGTCGTTGTATTGGCGACGCCCACATACCGCCGCAGTTGCTTGGGTGTTCGTCGCCATTGCGACATCTACCTCCAGAATTACGACGGGATCACTGTATTAGCGATACCCAAAAACCGTCGCAGTTGCTTGGGTGTTCGTCGCCATTGCGACGTTTACCTCCAGAATTATGACAGGATGGCTGTATTGGCGACGCCCAAAAACCATCGCAGTTGCTTGGGTGTTCGTCGCAATTGCGACGTTTACCTCCAGAATTACGACGGGATCGCTGTATTGGCGGCGCCCAAAAACCGTCGCAGTTGCTTGGGTGCTCGTCGCCATTGCGACGTTCACCTCCAGAATTACGATGGGGTCATTGTATTGGCAATGCCCAAAAACTGTCGCAGTTGTTTGGGTGTTCGTCGCCGTTGTGACGTGTACCTCTAGAATTATGACGGGGTCGCTGTATTGGTGACGCCCAAATACTGTCGCAGTTGCTTGGGTGTTCGTCGCCATTGTGACGTATACACATAGAATTACGATAGATTTCCTGTATTGGTGACGCCCCAAATTCTGGGGTTGATAGGGCTACATAGCGATAGATTGAAGTCGTAATTGCGATAGAAAAGGAAAGACATCATATTTTGCGACTAAAAAATAGCGACATCTATTACCGTTGCAATTGAGACACATGGCTGTCCCAATTGCGACACATAGCCATCGTAAATCGACCCCAAATGTATTAGTGTTTTTACCCTATCAAAACTATATCAAAAACTAAATAAATTACATATTATTGAAGAGGACTCTCTTCTCTAGTGTTATCTATAATTTTCAAAAAATTCTGAATTGATTTAGAATTTTTTATTATTATCTGAATCAACGACTTCTGAAAACTTTAATAACCTACATGTAGTTTTTAACAAATTTGTTCAATGTTTTGTAGTAAAAAAAATATAAAATTTATATGTCAAGAATCGTAGCTCTAAGATCTGGAAAATGGTACTTTTAGTTTTTTGACATTGTCTAATTTGAGCAGAGAAAAAAATAGCAGAAGTGCAAACTTCTAGTTTTTGTATTTTTGGAGGTTTGGCTGCAAACATGACATGCCACCCAAGTAGACTCGGCCTAGTTAGACTCGGTTGAGACCTCTTGGCCCTCGCATTGGCTCGTGCACGATCCTAATTATCCACGTAGGTGCCCATTCAGTGCCATGTTGACTCGGTCGAGTTAGGCTGGGTAGAGTCTGAATGGGCCGAGTCTAACTGGGCCGAGTCAATCAAGTTACCTTAAAAGGTGATAGATTATTGTGCTTTTACCCTCCAATTTTGTCAATTACAATTGATATTTAATTTAATTACAATTGAATTTAGTTATTCAAGTATGTATCCATATTTCATAGTTCAAATTTATATGTCATGGTTTTAAAAGATAGATGGTATTTTTATAGTTAATCTTGAATTCAATACTAGTTATGTATTTATATACTATTTCATGTCAATTAAAATCAATTGCTCTTGTAAATTACATGAAGAAATAACTACTATTAATGATAAAATTATGTAATTAATATTTAATTATAATTGATTACATGTAAACTCACATAAAATCATATATTACATGTAAACTCACATATATCTAGATTCAAACCACAAGCACAAATAATATGATAACAAGTCCTGATAATATATAATAACAAGTCATGGTAACACAAATCTAAATAACATGATATAAATAATACGATAACAAGTCTTGATAACACAAGTCAAAATAAAATGATAAAAAGTCCTGATACCATGTATAATGTGTGTGCCATCATACAATAACATGGTCTAACTATCATAAGAAGGTCTAACATGTGAAAAAAAGAGTATAAAATGTCCATCATATAATATAACACTGTCTAACTCTACTCATCTAGCTGATCTTCACTCCACGTGAAGGTGACAAGGATGCACCATCATGATGCACCTCGTCCTCTTATACATTTATCAAAGATCGCATCAGAAGACCAAGTGTGTTTAATTCAAATGACTTGCATAATTTACTTTAAAATTAAAAGTAATATTAATGAACATAATTTAAAATTTTACCCTATGTCCATGCGGTGTGATGCCCTCAGTGGGACAATGAGGTCCACTCTCACCAACATCAAAAGTTGATGCAGTCAAGTCCTATAAAAACAAGCAAATTAAAAAATTTTGATAATAGAGACCTATAAAGATAGGTACACAATAGATAATGTAAAATTAATTTTAATCATGACCTCAAAGGACAATGTCGATGGCTGCATTTGACTCAATGTTGTAGCCATACCAAGATTCATGGTAGTATCCACCTGAACATATTTAAATCATGAATTGAAAACTTGTACACACATAAATTTTGATTAATATTGAACTTGACTATAAATTTATCAAACATAAGCATTTACATTAGATGTCTTATGCATAGCCAGTGTCACTGATGATTCAAGACGTAAATGTGATGCGACATGAGATAATCCAAAAGCCTACAATTGCAAAAAGTATAAGCATGAATAAAAGTTGTACATAAACTAGTAAGCATACAAACACTTTAAATTACTGAATGTAAAACATACTACATGTATATGAGGCTGATTCTTAGTGATTGATGGGGAGGAGCACGAAGAACTTCTGACCTCAGTAGTACATGAAGCACCCTAAAAAATTGCAAAAAATATATCAAACACATCATCAATTCAAGTTTTAATTGTTTAAAATTTAAATGTACTCATCTGTGTATCTAGATGAAAGTGCATACTGTGAATGGGTGGCTGAGATCTCGAGGTGTGGAGGTGATATGATGACAGTCACTGAATGACCCCATGTCAACCCTCCTCTGTTCACCAAAAATCTAAATGTTATGGTTGATATGTGTATAAATATGTAATTTAATATTGTAGTATAAATTAAATAATTAAATTTACCTCTACAGGATGATTGTCATCTACACATAGAAAATCAACATATTATGGGATGTCATCTCCAACATCACCCTGTGCACAGCATCAAAATCACCATGTGCGCCATCGTCAACATCATCATATTCACTATGGCAGCACCATCACCATTAGGCTCACTCTAGGGACCCATGCATATATCCCCACAACTCGTGCAAATGTGTGCTATGCTAGGGGCGACCCTCACCTACGTCATCTGCTCTAACAAATTCCCCGAAAGGGCACTAAATGAACCAAGAGTTGAGTGTACTGCTCGATGGTGAATAGGTGCAAGCACTATTGAAGTGGGAAGAGGAACAAGGGGGTCATTAAGCATATTATTTATATTTCTATCACTCAATTTGGCTCTTGGCCTGCTCTATGGCATAGCCCGACCGACCCCCTAGAAATCTCTCATATCAAAGTAATTTAGTTTCCTACCCAATTCAAATTCAACCCATAATTTTTTCAAAAATATAAGCAGACCTCATGATTAACGTGTGGTGGATGGTCAAATTCCATCCACCACCACTCCCAAAAATGTGCAGCTATTTGTGGGTGACGACACCATCTAATAGAAATGTGTGACTTCTTGCCAACTATCTCCTCACCCATTTTAGGGTTCACAAAATAAGGTTTCAAATCATTTTTGGTAATTTTTAAATTATTGAGCTCTTTATAAGAGAGGTTGTCAGCATAAAAGGCACGCATGGAGTCCCTCCATGACTGATAACTATCCAGCTGTGAGTCTAATGACTACACTAAATTTAAAATCCCTTGCATGTTGTCTGCAAGGCTTAGTAGCTATGGAGGTGGATGAGGCTCATGTCTAATGGTATTAATGTCATGTGCGATGGCATCTATATTTCTCCTAATATTCTCCCTCAAGTCTCCAAGAGTGGGTGGAGGTGGAGGTGGAGGTGGAGGGGGTGGTAGAGGGGGTGGAGGTGGAGGTGCCTGCTGAGCTAAAAGCTCCTCAATATCAAAATGATCCATGGGTATATAATATGTAAATATATACAAACATGAAAATTGAAAATTACCATATAATTTACATTTTACCTTACAAAGATCTAATTTAGACTTATAATTAAATGCAACATTTAATTTATAAATATAAATTTAAAAATATAATAGAGAGAGAGAGAGATCCTATTATGTCTTATTATGTCTTACTATATCTTATTAGTAGGTATTACGTATTTTATGTCTTATTAATAATGTTAGGTCACGTAATAGGTCTTAAGGGTCCTATTACGTCTTATTAGGTCTTATTTGTCCTAATTGGTCTTAATAGGTCATATTATGTCTTATTGTTCCTAAATATATCTCTCATAGGTCCTATTGGTCATAATTGGTCTTAATAGGTTATATTAGGTCTGAAGGGTCTTATTAGGTCTTATTAATATGTATTAGGTCTTATTAGGTCTTACGAGAGAGAGATAAAGAGATCCTATTAATAATTTTAGGTCAGGTAATAGGTCCTAAGGGTCTTATTAGGTCTTGAGAGAGAGAGAGAGAGAGAGAGAGAGAGAGAGAGAGAGAGAGAGAGATCCTATTGGAGGACTANAGAGAGAGAGAGAGAGAGAGAGAGAGAGAGAGAGAGAGAGAGAGAGAGATCCTATTGGAGGACTAATTGTTCTTAATCTACATGTATGTATAGAAACATGAAAATTTAAAATTAATATATTTAATTTATATTTTACCTTACAAAAATCTAATTTAGACATATAATTAAAAATGAAAAATTTAATTTAGAAAAAATAAATTAAAAAAAACTAGAGAGAGAAAGAGACAGAGAGTATGAAAATGAAAATTTAAATACATGAATTTAAAATTAATATATAATTTACATTTTACCTTACAAAAATCTAATTTAGACTTATAATTAAAAATGCAACATTTAATTTAGAAAATATAAATTAAAAAACACTAGAGAGAGAGAGAGAGGGAGAGAGAGATTCTTCTTTCAGTTGTGTAAATAGGTTTACGTTTTAGTTTTTCTACCTAGGGTTTCTTGTTTCAGTTGCACATTTAGGTTTATGTTTTAGTTTTCTACCGAGGGTTTCTTGTTTCAGTTGTGTTTAGGTTTACATTTAGTTTTCTACCTAGGGTATCTTGTTTCAATTGTGTTTAGGTTTACATTTTAGTTTTCTACCTAGGGTTTCTTGTTGCAGTTGTGTTTACCTATTTAAATTTTAGTTTTCTACCTAGGGTTTTAAGTTTTGAAGTTTTCTACAATAATCTAGAAAGTAAAATAAAACTAAATATTTAACAATTTATTCTAATCCTATTAAATAAATGAACTTAAAACATTAAACAAGTTTAAAACAACAATAAAAAACATTTTTAATGAAAAACATAATAACAAAGAAGTAAAAACAATGGTACGTACTGGGACTCTAAGAAACAAGAGCAAGGGGGTCAGTGGTAGCTCTTGAAAATGGGCACTCAGTTGCTTCAGAACGCTATCCCATCTTGCAAGTCATGAAAATGACTTGCAAAATTGTTAAAACAAAAAATTAAATAATTTTACAAAATGGGTGCCCGTTTAGGACCGAGCGCCCAGACCTAAACGGGCGCTCATTTTATATTTATAGCTCGGGCACTCGAGCCATAACAAGTGCCCTTTTTTATGAAACGGGTGCCTATTTCATTTGTCAAATTTTTTTGGCTGCGGACTTCCATGGAATTGGCACTCAACTTCGTGCATAGACCCAAGTACTTTTGATCTGCAAGTATACACTGATGCATATTCGGCTGGAAATGTTGATGACAGAAAAATTACAAGTGGAGGTGCATTCTTTCTAGGTGAAAGATTGGTTACGTGGCTGAGAAATAAACAAAGTTGTATTTTACAATATACTGCCGAGGCTGAATATGTTGTTGCTTCTATCAATTGTGCAAACATAGGATGGATTAAGCAATTACTTGAAGGTATGCAAGATGAGATCACAGATTCGGTTAGTATTTTTTGTGATAATACAAGTTCTATTAACATATCAAAGAACCCGGTTATGTATTCAAAGACCAAGCACATTTATATCAAGTATCATTACTTAAGATAACAAGTTCAAGAGAAGAAAGTTAAATTGGAATATGTGAATTCAAAGGAACATTTGGAATATGTGAATTCAAAGGGACACTTTAGGTGATTCCTGCAGTTGTGAAAATATTTTTATATGTAATGTTTTATGAGTACATGCCAGGTATAATCCACTGCTAGAACAAGTTTTCAAGAGTATGTCTTTTTGGCATTTTGGTCAAAGAGGGATTATAATGAATTGATGACATTTATCTACAGAGAGATATTAAGGAAGAATGAATTGCTAATATTTACTCAGGAACGAGATTCAGAATGTATGTTATAGGAACATAAGATTTATCCAAGAGGGAGATTTAGATCAGAAATATCAAAGTGGAAACAAATATATCAACTCATAGGGAGTACAATTATGTATTTGAGAGTTGCCATCATCAATTTCTATTACACTGTTATAGTGGTTGTCATCAATTCCAAAGAGGGAGATTGTTGATTAACTGATGAATATCTGATGGAGATGATGAAGACTAAGTATCATGATTGTAGAAATGGTTAGATTAGTAATTATTTTTTCATTGATGTCAAGCAATTGATTAATTGATTTTTAATGTGTTACCATATCTTAAGAGGAGAATTTCAATGGGTGACAAACATAGATCAGACAATGATGAAGTAACTATGTTATATTTGTTTTCTACTATATGTTTGATGTTATTGAATTGATACATTTGATTGATCAAGTTGAGAACTACAATGAATTAGTTATGACTGAAAGAGATACTTTACAGAGCTATATTGAGTCAGACGCTATAATGTTATGTGATTTGGTTACAATTATCGAGTAGCAAGCATCAAGAATGAGTTAGACACCGAGCAGTGATTAAGTCAGTTACCGAGTTGCAAAGCAAGTTTTACCGAGTACAGTATACTGATATTAAATGATGATGAAATCAAATTTAACGTGAAGTAATTCAATAAGATGGATGAGGAAATGAATTACATGAAGTTTTCGACAAGATCTAGGAACGAGAATATTCAATATGAATATCTAAGCTGAAGATCAAGCAGTTAAACAAAAAAATGAAAGTTCCAAGAATAGTTACAAGTTTTGAGGTAAAAGTGATTTGGTTTACCCAGTTGAGAAATATGAAGAAGATGATCGAACGACTGAGCGCAGAGGAAGGAAAATCAAATTAAGTAAATTAAGAGGCAAAACTATGTCTATATAAGGAATGAGAATTACACAAAGTGTAAGGCTACTGGAAAATTGAACAGAGAAGGAAAGAAGCTGAATAACAACATTTACCGAGAAGAATAGAGAAATTTAGATTAAAGAATATATAGTTTGAGAAAGAGATCAATGGAGTATGTGATGCCAGTATTCAATTGAGCATGAAGGATTTGATTCAAGAATAGTGAGTTTCTATTTTTACAGATCAAAGTTTATTGTTCCTTATTAATATTTGTAACAGATAAATATCTTAACCTAGTGGATTTAACCATCCTATTTGTAAAAGATAGACTTAGGTGACATTCCAAAAGAGTGTTTGAAGACCTCTAACAAGGCCACTCCAAACAGGGTGAAGATCTTAACAAATCTGAGCTAAATCCCCTAACAGGGTCACATTTAGCAGATGTGTTTGTAATCTTTAACATGATAATTTCTTAACCGAGCATACTTCAGAAGGGTACATTTTTATTGTGGGTTAAAATTCCCATAGAGGTTTTTCCCAAATTGGGTTTCCTTGTTAAATCTGGTGTTAATGAGTTATATCATGTGTCTATGAGTTAATCTGATTTTGCTAAGTTTGAATGATTGATTGTTGCTTATGTTATTTCGTGATTTGGTTATTTACTGTATTTAATATTTACTGAGTGAATCAGTGAGTTCAGTTTTAAGAGTTTAAGTTTTGATTTGTCTTATTCACCTCCCCCTCTCAGTGGGACCACCAACATCTTCTTCTACCACTGAATTTCCTTTTCCTTTTGTCTCTCTTACCAACTCATGACTTACTTCTGTTGTCCTAGCTTGCACTTAATCAAGATTAGTTTCCATCTCTAGCAATTATTATCTTAGGATTCTATTCTCTTCTTCTCTTTCATCCATATTCTTAGCCAACTATGTGTTGGTCACCATGATTCATTCACCCATGGATTCAAGGTCACTCATCTACCTTCTAGCCCAAATCTTTTAGGGATTTGATACCAATCTGATAGAGGTGTTCTTGAAAGAGTCAACTTGACTCACTACTAGGCCTTTCCCTAGACCCAATAGGGATTATTCTCAAACCCTAATCCAAGGGTGTAATAATGGGTTCAATTACCCCACAATCCAAGAACCTCTCTACCAACTATGCTTTCATTCTTCATTCAATCTACACGAGTATATTCCACTAATCCTATGAAAATAGCTCATAGAGTCTCATAGGGTTGTGATCACTTCACATTAGGTCATTTGACTCCATTCTTGAAGGTCTTGAGTAATAATTCATCATTTCTCCAATCGAATTCCTAAAAACTAGGAATAGGGCTAATGGTTTCTTGTAGCCCTATCCAAGCTCCAAACTAGATTAACTCACAAATTTTACATACAAGCCTCCAAACTATTATCATATTTTGACACCCTTTTGGAAAACTCAATGGATTTCTAGGGTTAGGGATCCTCATCTACTCTGTACACTACCTCAAAAGTCTTAGGGACCGTGTCCTTAAAAGTAAGGCTAATTGGTACAATCTTTGTAATTCTTCTCATAACCAAATGAATTGGTTTCATCAACCTCAACCATTTCTGTGAGGGTCCAATAAATTCCCCAAACCATCCTCCAACCACTGGATTTCACTTTTCAATCCAGCCCTGCAAGATACAATTCTATGTTTCTCTTTTTCCCTAGTCGGGCTATTGCCAAGCTCGCCTAGGGAAAGAGCTCATAATTCATCCTTAACACTTCTGAAACTAAAACCAAAATAAAAAGTGCATAAAAAGACTCCTTTATCATTCCTCCCAGGCCCATTCACTTTCCATGGTGGAAAATTCTTAAAGGAGCCATTCTTCTATGTACAGTCCAGAATGGACCAGAGAACACAAAACTAAAATAAGTTTTATTTACAAATACAAAATGAAAATACAAAAGTAAAATCACTATACACACAATTAGTAAACTAATATCATAAACTATTTATGTTGATCAAGAAACATTTTACATCTTTTTGCAATTTTGCTTTCTCATGCCTCCACCTCCATAGATAGATTACAAAATGTCTAAAATTGTGTCTTATGAATCAAAACAACCTAAAAATGCCCGCCTAAGAATCTTGGTTTCCCAACCCACATTTTGACTCATTTTTTCAAATAGGGCATTACAAAGGTCACTAGGACCAAAACCACCAAAACTCAAACTTAAACACTCCTAAAATATTTCAAAATCGTCCTAAACTTCCCTAAACTCTTTTAAATATTAAAAGGAAATACAACACAACAAAAATGAAGGGCTTTGAACTAGTGCAGGGCACCAAAGCTATGTCCTTCCCTAGGGTAGACTAGGATCCTTTGGGATCAGTTGGTAGATGAGTAAAATAGTTGGTAGATGAGGAAAATGTAATAATCCCAAGTGTAAGACCTTTTGGATCCTAGGTGCAATTATAAACTTGGATGCCAAAATGATCAAATGGGAATAATCTTGTGATTTATAGGTTTCCCACTAGGTTTAGGTCATTAGGACATGTCTTTGAATCCATTTGTGGCATTACATAAGCCTAGTGTGCAAAAAGTTACAAATTGGCAAAATTGTCAAAGATGTTGTTTGACAACATTGACAAATTTTCAAAAAGTTGCTTGGTATAGTTGAAAACTTGAAAAATCGGTCCATAACAATTTTAATTATAGTTATGACCATTTAAAATGGTATTTAAACATGTATGAAGCCCATTCATGGGTTGAAAATGATTGTACAAACTTTTGGAAGAGTGAACAAATAATCTTTTTTGTTATTTTTGTGTACAGTTACTGTATTTTTGAATTTGCAGGAACTGTACAAATTGGTATGGATGAAAATCCAATTGATTTTGTTTTTATAGTGATCTATATAATCTTTTCTTTTGGTTTGGGGTGATTTGGTTTTATATGGTGAGAGAACAGTAAATTGCAAGTTCACTAGTTCTGTAAACCCCAGAAACTAAGGGTAAATTGGTCATGGAGACCTAACTTTCTTTCCCACCATGGAAAAAGCATGGACCTTTGGGAAATGCAATTTAGGGTAGTCATCCTTGAGATTCCTGAAGCACAAAAGTAGAGTATTTTGTTGGAGGGGTTTTCCACCCAGTCCTAGGTCAAATATCTCTTTGTATTTGACTAGGAAAGTAGGAGATAGAGTGGATAACCAGTCTCAATGATTGAAGAGACTTTGGGAATGGTTGGGATAGACCATTTGGATTTTAGGGAAGAGTCCTAAGGGGTTTATTTGGTTTC
Source organism: Thuja plicata (assembly GCA_018584345.1). Taxonomy (NCBI): domain Eukaryota; kingdom Viridiplantae; phylum Streptophyta; class Pinopsida; order Cupressales; family Cupressaceae; genus Thuja; species Thuja plicata. The sequence continues at coordinate 1,239,143 of MU224312.1, read as the reverse complement.
ATGAACCCATTTTCAAACCATTTCTTTGTTATCCAAGCTTGGTCTGGCCAATTAGTCCTGTGGACAGAGTGAGAGTTTGATGCTGCAAGAGTGAAGTTAGAAATCCATCTCTTGGGGTTTGTAAGAATGGGATAAAGGGTATCCTAAAAGGTAAGGATATTACCAATTCATTTGGAGAAGTTGGGATTTATCCACCAAAAATAGAGTAGGAAGGGTACTAGGTTGATTTCCCTTGTTTGAGTAGGATAGGTTGTGGGTGTTTAGGAACTCTAAAAGTGAGTGAATCCTAGTGCATTAGATCAAGGTAATACCTTCCCATAATTTAATTTAATTCCCATATAGTTTGGATAGAAATCCTTCATTTTGTCTATTTGAGAGAATTGATCCCTAAAGCCTAAATTGGATGCAAGTTGTGAGAAGTCCCTAGGAGTTAGGGAGAGTTGTGGCAAATTAAGTCCACTTAAGGGAGGAGGTATAGACCCCCTGGAGTTTTTGGATCAAGAAGAAGGCTTAAGGTAGGGGTTTGAGGTTCTTCTAATCAAGGAAGACCAACCTAGGTTGTGTGGTTTCTTTCTCTGCATCAAGTGGTATCAGAGCCGCTAAGAACCTGATTGGAAAGAAGAAGTGAAGACAAGATGTCTAAAAATGAGGATGGAGAGAGGGAGATCCCTCTATGAATAACCAATGTTGATTTTGCCAAACTGGTCAAGGAACAAATGGCATTGAGCAAGGCAGTGAGAGAGGAGAATAGAGCCATGAATAGAGAGTTGGATAAACTGAGAGGGAAAGTGGACAAAGGAGTACAAGAAGAAGAAGAAGAAGAAGAAGAAGAAGAAGAAGAAGAAGAAGAAGAAGAAGAAGAAGAAGAAGAAGAAGAAGAAGAAGAAGAAGAAGAAGAAGAAGAAGAAGAAGAAGAAGAAGGAGGTGAAGAGGAAAAATCTCTTCTAGATAGACAAGCACTGCCTACAGATCAAAGAGCCATATTAGAAGCCCTTGAAAGGGTAGGGAGAAAAGACACCAAGGTTGACCTCCCTGTGTTTTGTGGAAAATTAAACCTAGAAGAATGTGTGGATTGGGTTGAAGCCCTAGACAATCACTTTGAATGTGATAGGGTACCTGAGAACCAAAATATGAGAATTTCAAAGTCAAAAATGAAGGGTTCGACCCTTAGTTGGTGGAACTTCCTTCAGAATGAGAGACTTGATGAAGGGAAGGAACAAATAGCCACTTGGAGGAGAATGGAGACAAAGATCAGGAAACAATTCATACCTGAAGACTATGAAATCCTAATGGACAAGAAGTTACAAAGTTTAAGGAAAAATGACTTAGATGTGAGTGCATATACTGAGGAGTTTCACAAACTCACATTGAGAGCCAAAGTTCCTGAGAATGAGAAGCAAAAGTTGGCTAGGTACTTGAATGGGCTCAATTACTCCATAAGGGATGAGTTGGCTTTGTTCAACTCCAAAATAGTGCATCTATGCTATCAATGTTAGTAATAAATGAGAGGGGGGGAGAATCAATGGACTAAAAAATATTCCAATAATCAACCCTTGAAATTTAGTACCACACTATTAAGCCTCTAGTTATCTTCAGTCCTATAAGATGAATGCCTTGAATTACTATTATCAAATTACTACTGCTCGAAATGTTTTGTAAAACCTTCTATTGTATGTTTACCGAAAAGCAATCTGTTAATTTACCGAAAGACAATAAATTATCTAGAGTATACCGATCAATCTAGTTAAGTTATGTGTAATGCAAAACACTAAGGTAATGACTCATAAACACATTGACACATGAATTTTTAATGTGGAAACCCTGTTAAGGAAAAAACCACTTGGGACCGGTAACCCAAAATTTTCACTCTTTTGAAGTGAACTCGGTGAAGAGCCAACCCTGTTAAAGGTTACAAACACACTGTTAGGTGTGACCTTGTTAGAATATTTAAAATTTTAGTCTATCACTTGATATCGGGCATCACTATGCTACCTTCCTTGTCCAAACTCTTCTGGTTTATCAAATGGTATCTGGCATCTCTATGCTATCTTCATGATCAAACTTTTTGATACTTTTTAGGATGTATGTCAATATAGAAAGGACCTTTAAATCCTTCTCAGTTAAGAGACTTTCTAAATCAATGGTTAAACTGAAACAATATGATCTGTTCACATATACAACTTATACTTGCATATTTTTAGATCTATTGTGATCTCACAAAACTAATATGATCAATATATCTCTATTAATACCTTTGCTCCACTTTTATTCTGCTCGGTGATTCTATGCTCTGCTGTTCGGTGTCCACAAAAAAATTTAGCTCTTTCCTCAACTTGATTGATTAGGACTGTATGAAGTTTCTCTTAATCATTTTCTCTTTAGCATGCTCTTTTTTCATTCACTCCCCATAATTCGTAATGAATTAGGTTGTCTCTATATAGACATGATATCACCATTATTAGGCTCTTGATTTTCTTGATCTTGGCGTTATCCACAATATTAGCCAATTAGATTTAAAACAAAACTCATGTTTTATCTTGCAGAGATCTTCTTGCCAATTGGATAAAATATCTTTAAATCCTTTACTTTACTCTGGCTTATCTTGTCGATGAAAATAATGATAACTACCAATTAAGTCTATATTTATCTCTACTAGCTAGATATTTTGTCATTTCTGAACTCCAGTTATTTTCGGTGTTCTAACTCTTTGATAACTTTGGTCAACACTCCAGCTCTCCTTGGGCTTCTCCATTGGTTTACATTATGTTTCTGGCCGTCGGGTATGCTTGATTCTGCTCGTCGATGTTCTTTCTTGGGCATTACTGTGACTTGACTGTCTGTGATCTTTGTCCATTGGGTTCCACTGACCGTCGGTGTTTGAAGTCACATTGTGAATACTTGTCTTTTATGCATTACTAAAAGCATAATCTTTATCTCTCTGATTCTTTGAAGTCTTTGACACTTTGATTATAACTGAATAGATTATATCAAGTTGACATCAATGACAATACAATCCATTAACTGATTTAATGTCTTGCATCATCCTTCTGCATTTCAGTGACCAACTTAACATCTTCAAACACTCAATCAGTTATATGTCATCAATCAAATGGAACTAAAGATAGAGGATAAACAAAGGAGGAAGAGTGACTCCCAAAATAGAGGGAGAGGTGGAAATTTTAGAGGTAGATGAAGGTTTGGTGGTAGAGGACCATCTAAATTTTTTTTTGGAGAAACCAGTGGTCATGAAAACTAGGAAGGAGAGACAAATGCTAGAGGAGGATTCGAAGGAAGGAGATCCAATGGGAGAGGAAGGTTTGGAGGAAGGACACTAGAAGTATTCACTGGAAGATGTTTCACTTGTAATAAAACAGGACACCATTCCTCTAGATGTCCAGAGAAGAATGAAGGAAATATCCAAGGGAGAGGAAGAAGAGTCCACCTTGCTCAAGAAGAAGACACACAAAGTGTACAAGAGCCAAGAGGGAATGTTGATCCAGAAGAAGGTGAATGCTTGATGTTCAAAAGGACTCTATTAAAGGTAGTTGTAGACAAAGAACCACCTGAGAGAAAGACTCTCTTTAGGACAACATGTAAGGTGAAAGGTAAAGTGTGTAAGGTAATAGTAGATTCTGGTTCAACAGATAATATTGCATCCATATAAATGGGTAGAAAGCTTGGTTTGAAGAAGTTACCTCACCTTAACCCCTATAAGGTCTCTTGGTTAAACAAAGAGCAACAAGCACTTGTAAATGAATAAGTTTATGTGGAGTTTCAGGTAGGAGACTACAAAGAAAATATTTTGTGTGATGTTGCAGAGATGGATGCCTACCACCTATTATTAGGAAGGCCTTGGAAATATGATGTGAAATCAAAACATGACGTGAGAAGAAATGTTTATGTGCTTACTAAGGATGGAAGGGAGAATACAATGAGACCGTTACCAGATAATGGGAAAGAAATACCCCAAGTCACTAGTGTGGTAGTTGTAGGAGAAAAGGAGTTTTTGAAGACCCTTAAAGGAAGGGACACCCCTTGTTTTTCCATTGTGGTAAAACCAAGAAGAGAAGAAAAGAAAGTAGTAAGAGAACAGGAACAAGAGAGGACAGTGGGTCCCAAGGAAGTAAAAATTTTGTTAAATATGTACAAGGAGATCATTGCAGGTAGCACCATAGATACACTTCCACTAGTCAGAGATGTAAGTCACTGTATTGGTCATATATTAGGGTCCACATTGCCTAATAAGGCTACATATAAATTGACACCAGATCAGAATGAGGATTTATCTAGGAAGGTTGAAGAACTGCTCAAGAAAGGGTTCATTAGAAGGAGCATCAGCCCTTGTGCAGTCCCTGCACTATTGGCTCCAAAGAAAGAGGATACATGGAGACTATGTACTGACTCTAGAGCCATAAAAAAAATCACTATCAAATATAGATTCCCTATGCCTAGAATGGAGGACTTAATGGATTGCCTATGAGGAGCTAGACATTACTCCAAGTTGGATTTGAAAAGTGGGTACCATCAGATCCAGATTAGCCAAGGGGATGAGTGGAAGACTGCATTCAAGACCAATGAAGGGCTCTATAAATGGTTGGTGATTCCCTTTGGCCTCTCAAACTCTCTAAGAACATACATGAGGCTCACGAATGAAGTATTGAAACCTTTTATTAATCATTTTGTGGTTGTATATCTAGATGACTATTGATTTTTAGTAAGAATAGAGAAGAACATCTAACCCACTTGGAGATGGTTTTGGAAAGGCTCAAACAAGAAAATTTAAAGGTCAATTTGGATAAATGTGTCTTCTTGCAGGAAGAGTTGGTTTTCCTTGGATTCGTCATCTCAAAGGGAAATCTCAAAATAGATCAAGAAAAGGTAGAAGCCATACTCAATTGGCCCACACCAAGGGATGCTACTGAGGTAAAAAGTTTTCATGGACTAGCCAGTTTTTATAGAAAATTTATTAGGGGTTTTAGCAATGTTTGTGCCCCTGTGATTGGCACAATCAGGGGTGGAAGAAAGTGTCATTTTGTATGGACAAATGAAGCAGAGAAATCTTTTGATTACTTGAAAAGGAGGGTAGTAGAAGAATCAATATTAGTTTTGCCTGATTTCAAGAAAATGTTCACAATAGGATGTGATGCCATCAATAGGGCCATAGGGGGTCCTAAGTCAAGAAGAAAATATAGTAGCCTTCTTTAATGAGAAATGTATGCAATGGTTCAATATTTAAGGAAATGGAGGCATTGTTTGTTGCCTAAGGAGCTCATAGTTTATACTGATAATCATGCTTTGAGATTTTTGAATAGACAAGACAAGTTAAACCACAGACACATCAAGTGGATGGAATACATCCAAGCATACAATTTAACAATTAAACAAAGGACGGGTATAGCCAATAAGGTTACACATGCCCTTAGTAGAAGGAATCTAACCATTTAAGAAGTCAGATTGGAGAGTGTTGGAATCAATTCCATGAAAGGGATGTATGAATAGGATGAAGACAATTCAGAGGCATACCAAGTATGAAAGGATATGAGTGACAGATATCTCAGTGATTTTCTAGACTACATGTTGCAGGAGGAATTAATTTTTAGAGGAAGTCAAATTTGTACTCCAAGAGGATCCATGAGACAAAAAATCATAAGGGAGAAGCATTGTGGAGGCTTACGAGGTCACTTTTATTGGACAAAACTTTGGAGATGGTAAGAAGATTCTATTTCTGGCCCAAAATGCAGACAAAGGTAAGACAGTTTGTTGAGAAGTTCATGGTTTGTCAGAAAGCCAAGGGTAGATCATCCAATGCAGGATTGTATAACCCTTTACCCATCCCAATGAAGCCTTGGGACTCCATCAGCATGGACTTTGTATTGGGCCTACCAAGAACCAAATAGGGATATGATAATATCTATGTGGTAGTAGATAGGTTTTCCAAAATATCCCATTTCCTACCCTAAAAAACAACACATGATGCCTCTCATATAGCAGGGATATTCTTCAAGTAAGTAGTGAATTTGCATGGATTGTAGGATTTGATACATGCAAATCCACAGAACCTGAATACACCTACATGCAAATAACCTGATACAAAGAAGAAGCACAAGAATGAAAAAGCAGAGCTCAGAGATACTCAAAAAAGAGTCACAATATTATTCTCTAAGTTATGAAAAAAACATTACAAAGTTCAGCCTATAAAGGTGAACAAACCCTAAAATAGAAATACTAGGTTGCACAATATAATTAATATAAAGTATTAATTATATGCACCTAAGAGATAACTTAAGTGAAAAAAGAGTAAGTAAACTAACTAATTACTCTAACACCCCCCCTTAAGCGAAGCTTAGGAGGTAAGCTAACCTAGCACAACTATGAAAGCAGGGAAAGAGGGTCCTGACAACAAGGCCTGATCAGGTACCCAACAACAAGGAAATCTCTGTAAACCGGAGACAAAGGAGAAAACCCAGTGGGAAAAACTCCTCTCCAAAAAGAGATATAAAAGCAAGCAAAGGAAAAAAGAATGACTTCAAGAGACTCTCTCAAAGATAGTGGTACAATGTGTGCTGCCAACCCCCCCATGAGAGAGGGTCGAGGCTCCAAAGCCCCCCCAGAATGAAAGAACCCCTGGATCAATGAACAAACCACCATGAATCCAATGCAAAGGAGTGAAAGGAAGTGGGCACTGAAGAGGTGACCTCGAAAGATGAGGTGTCACTGGAAGGCCGAGCTGATGCTCAAAGGAGTAGACATGAGGATCCTGAAAGGGAATCCTCAATGTAAGAGGTATGACAAGTGTTCTGACACTGTCAGCAAAGAGGAGATGAATGTCCTCTATAGAGTCCTCAACAACTGCACCTAGTGGCTCGATGAATGGAGCTGAAGGGTCAAGCAGTGCTGAAGATGAATCCTACTGAAGAGAAAAGTACTCCTCAGGATGAGGTGTGGCAGTCACAACACTGGTCTCTGGAACAACACAAAGGTTCAAGCGACCTGACTACACTGCATGATGCTCTCTCGAAAGAGGAGAGCTGAGCTCCGACAATGGACATGGTGGACCAAAGTGAGAGAAGGTGTAGAGACAGGTGGAATGATCAACTATCCCTGTAGCAATAATGCCTCCTGTCACACTATCCCTGATGAAGGTTGAATCGGCCGTGAACTCAACTGCCTTCCGTGACCCACTACGTGTAATCTGATAAATGGAGAGAAGGTTTGCAGAGAGAGATGGAACATACAATACATCATTGAATGTGCCATCCTGAATACTGACCGAACCTATCCCGCAGACTGTCTGTACAGTGTTATACCCCATGAGAATATGAGGAATAGGATAAGTCTCAAAAGAAGAGAACAAATCCTGAGAAGATGCCATATGGTGAGAAGCACCTGAATCCAGTATCCAAGGGACCTGTGAAGGGGATGCAACAGATGCCCGTAATGCATGACCCTCTCTAAAATCCTGTCCAGATGTCGAAGAAGAGGCAGAAGACTGAAAAGAAGACCCCTATGAGGTGGAAGAGGATGGAGAGGAAATAGTGCTCTTCTGAAGGAGAGCTTGCAAATCTGCAATCTATTTCTCATAGCCATCGAATCTCTTCTGAAAACAATAGGACTCATCATGGGGCCCCTTCTGACAATACAAACAAGTGGGGTTATGAGACTTATGTTTCTCCTTCTTAGAAGAAGATGGTGGGCTAGTGGAGTGTTGAGAAGAGGAATCAGATATCTGCTTCAGCTTCGGCTTCTGTGTATCCTGAGATGACTTGGTAAGCAATGCCTATGACTGTGAACCTGTAAGAGAATCCATCTGACTGAGCTTGGATTTCTCATGAGTTAACCTATCATAGAAGGTCTTAAAAGAGGGTATGACATGTCATGCACCCAGTGCATCCATAGTGGAGTAGAAGGTAGAAGTGAAAATCTGATAAGGACCACGAAGCTTGGAGAGTATCAGGAAGATACACTCATCATCTGACTTCATCTTTCTAGCAACCTGTAAAATAGATCGAAGAGACTTGAACTTCATCAGGAAGTCCTCAATGCTGGTGAATGAGTCAGGTGCTAAGGAGTTGAACTCTACATCTGTCTGGAGAATCCTGAACTGATCCATGGTGCCAAACAAGTTGGAGAACTTGTCCCACATATCCCTGGGTGTAGTCAGACCATCCAGGTGGAACAACAACCCATCTAAAATGTTCATGGCAATGAGGCCCATTGCCTCATCCATCCTGTTTCTGTGCATAAGCACCTCATAAGGCCTCTGAAGAACTGGTTGAGCTACATCCATGCAGGACCATAAACCTCATGACATGAGGATTCTGGTCATGTGTGGCTTCCATGTGTGGTAGTTATGAGGTGTCAATCGGGCCACAGAGGGGTCTGACATTAGAAGAAGAATAAGATGGAAGTAGAAGGGTCTTTCTGAAAGAAATTGCAAAAAGTAAAATGCACCCCCCATAATGTATAATCCTATCCCTTGTACACCACAAATTACTATGAAAGCACAAGAAACAAGAAAAAAACCTGAGTTCCAGAAGAAGAATAGGAGCACAAACAAAGGTATGCCTTTGACTACAAAAAATGGCAAGCAAATGGAAAAATCAGGAAATGAGACCTACACCAATGCGATGGGCTTAGAAACACCTTTCTGGAAATATTTTGGTTTTTGAAAAAGGACACCCTATGCCCAAGATATGAGCAAAAAACCAATAGGTACCCTAAAAAGAGAGCTCGTTGGAAAAACACAGTTATGGCGCTAAATTTGACGCCCGTATGGACGTCACCGGACTGTCCGAGCGGTGCTACTGGTGGTGGTGGTGGTTGAGTGGCTGCCGAGTGGTGTGCGGGTAGTGCTGCAGCCAAGCGACGCAGAGGCGGCACAGCCGGCGGAGGTTGCGGCCGGGTGGGGAGGCGGCGGCGGGTGGGCCGGGCGCAGGTGGCGGCCGAGCGGTCGGCTGGCGGTGGTGGGCCCGGGTGGCGACGCAGTGGCCATAGGGTGGTGTGCTGGCCAATGGCTGCATGTGGGTGGCGTGCCCAAAAACCTTAAGAAAATGCATTTTTTTAATTTTTTTTTAGTTTTTGCCTCAATTTTTGAGCCTGTACGGCCCTAGAAGGCAAATTTTTTTTCCTGTGGTCACTATGACCAAAATAGACAAAATTTATATGTTTTTCGACTCTCCCAGGCCTTTTGAACGCAATGGTGGAGTCCATTTTGGCTCAAACAGCTCCAAAAAATAGCGCCTCCTTAGAAATGACAAAAAAACCCTAGAGAGGCTATGACTGATGTCTTCGAATTGCGGCTTCAAAAAACCTTCAAACCAGGCAGCGACAGGGTGGCTCTGATACCATGTAGGATTTGATACATGCAAATCCACAGAAACTGAATACACCTGCATGCAAATAACCTGATACAAAGAAGAAGCACAAGAATGAAAAAGCAGAGCTCAGAGATACTCAAAAAAGAGTCACAATATTATTCTCTAAGTTATGAAAAAAACATTACAAAGTTAAGCCTATAAAGGTGAACAAACCCTAAAATATAAATACTAGGTTGCGTAATATAATTAATATAAAGTATTAATTATATGCACCTAAGAGACAGCTTAAGTGAAAAAAGAGTAAGTAAACTAACTAATTACTCTAACATGGATTACCAATGACCATAGTCTCTAATAGGAATTCAATATTCCTTAGATATTTTTGGAGAACACTATGGAAAAGATTAAGGACCAACCTGTCATACTCATTGGCATATCACCCTCAAACAGATGGCTAGACAAAGGTCATAAATAGGTCCCTTGGAAACCTATTGAGATGTTTGAGAAAGGACCATGGAGCCACATGGGATGCATTAATACCACAGGAAATTTTTTCCTATAATGACTTAGTAAATAGGAGCACTGGTCATAGCCCATTCCAAATTCTATATAGGACACACCCTAGAGGTGTAATGGAGTTAAGAAACATCAGTAGTATGGAAAGGAGTGAACAATAATTTAAGACTTTGCAGATGTCATGAAGGAAATTCACCAAGAAGTCAGGAGAAGACTTGAGAAAACTTTGGAGAAGTACAAAGAGATATCAAATAAAAGAAGAAGGGATGTGCAGTATAAGGTAGGGGACATGGTGATGATCCACCTCCGAGTAGAGAGACTTCCTAAAGGGAAGTATACAAAATTGATGATGAAGAAGATGGGACCCTTCAAGATATTAGAGAAATGTGGAAACAATTCCTATAAAATTGATTTACCTCTAGACATTGGATTGTCTAACACCTTCAATGTATATTATATTTGTGCCTATAAAGCCTCTCATGTCTTTGATGTAGGTCTAGAAGGAACACAGATAGTTGCAGTACTTCAACAACTTCCAAACCAAACTCAACATGAAGTTGAATCCCGCTTGGATACAAGGGTCAGTAAATAAACCAGGAGGAGAGCATATCATGAGTATCTAATCAAGTGGAAATACAAGCCATTGAAAGATGCTACATGGCTAACCGAGAAGGAAATTGAGAAAATGGGACTCCAAGTTGCATCCATTACAACTCAAGGGACTTGAGTTTCAGTGGTATGAGGTGTATGGTGCAGGGCACAAAAGCTATGTCCTTCCCTAGGGTAGATTAGTATCCTTTGGGATCATTTGGTAGAAGATTAAAATAGTTGCTAGATGAGGAAAATGTAATAAACCCAAGTGTAAGACCTTTTGGATCCTAGGTACAATTATAAACCAGGATGTCAAAATTATCAAATGGGCATAATCTTGTGATTTCTAGGTTTCCCAGTAGGTTTAGTTCATTAGTACATGTTTTTGAAGCCATTTGTGGCATTACATAAGCCTAGTGTGCAAAAAGTTACAAATTGGCAAAATTGTCAAAAATGTTGTTTGACAACGTTGACAACTTTTCAAAAAGTTTCTCGGTATAGTTGAAAAGTTGAAAAATTAGTCCATAACGATTTTAATTATAGTTATTACCTTTGCAACTAGTATTTAAAATGTATGAATCCCATTCATAGGTTGAAATTGATTGTACGTACTTTTGGAAGGGTGAACAAATAAAGAATTATGTTATTTTGTGTACAGTTACTGTGTTTTTGAGTTTGTAGGAACTGTACGGATTAGTACGGAGGAAAATCCAATTTTTTTTTTATTAGTCATCTATCTAATCTGTTCTTTTGATTTAGGTTGATTTGGTTTGATTTGGTGAGAGAACACTAAATTGCAAACTGTTCTCTGGTTCTGTAAACCCCAGAAACTGAGGGTAAATTGGTCATGGAGCCCTAACTTGCTTTCTCACAGTGGAAAAGTAATTTCCCTTGGGGAAATTCAAGTTATAGGAGTCATCTTGGAGATTCTTGAAGCACAAAAGCAGAGGATTTTGTTGGAGGGGTTTTCCACCCAGCCCTAGATCAAATATCTCAATGTATTTGACCATGAAAGTAGGAGATAAAGTGGATAACTAGTCTTAGTGATTGAAGAGAATTTGGGAATTGTGGGGATTGACCATTTGGATTTTAGGGAAGATTCATAAGGTTTTGATTTGGTTTCATGAACCCATTTTCAAACTGTTGCTTTGTTATCCAAGTCTGGTTTGGTCAATTAGGTCAGTGGACAGAGTGAGAGTTTGATGCTATAGGAATGAAGTAAGAAATACATCTCTTGGGGTCTATAAGAAGAGGATAAAGGGTATCCTAAAAGGTAAGGATATTACCAATTCATTTGGAGAAGTTGGGATTTATCCACCAAAAATAGAAGGGAAGGGCTACTAGGTTGTCTGTCCTAATTTGAGTAGGATAGGTTATGGGTGTTTAGGAACTCTAAAAGTGAGTTATTCCTAGTGCATTAGGTCAGGGTAAGACCTTCACACCATTTAATTGAATTCCCATATAGTTGGGATATAAATCCTTTATTTTGTCTATTTGAGGGAATTGATCCCTAAAGCCTAAATTGGATCCAAGTTGTGAGAAGTCCCTAGGAGTCAGGGAGAGTTGTGGCATAGTAAGTCCACTTAAGAGAGGAGGTATAGACCCTCTAGGAGTTGTTGGATCAAGGATAAGGCTTAAGGTAGGGATTTGAGGTTCTTCTAATCAAGGAATACCAATCTAGGTTGTGTGGTTGCTTGCTCTGCATCATGAACCCTAGGTGCTCCTACACTAGTTTCTTGGTCATGTGATTTCTTGATGGCTTATTTATGTCTTATTGCTACCCAATGTACAATCTCTCCATCATTTTTTTTTCCTTGGTGTTTTATTTTTTATTTTGAAGTGTTTTAATACTTCTCCTTCAATCTCATAGATTTGAGCATGGTTTCTTCCCTAATTTTTTGGTTTTAGGGAATTTCATTCTCTTATGGCTAACCATTGTTTTTGAGATGTGCTAGTTGTGGTTAACAATGTTTTGCAAGATACTACCACTGGCGTTATTGATGATCTGCAAGCTAAAGAATACCTTTTGACTTGGGATGTTGTTTCTTCTTCTTCCAAATGGAATAATTTAAAAAATTACTATTATGTAATGGGATGTAATTTTGGGTTAAAATAACTCAATTTTAACAGAGCTTTTAGGAGTTTCAAAATTATGATGAATTCTTCTTATTGTTTAAGATTCTCCAATATTTTCTAAAAAAATAATATGATTAAAAAAAAATGGAAACAAGATTTTTTTTGAAAAAATAAGATATTCGTTAAGATTTTATATCATTTTCTAGAGGGGGGTTTCTTAAAGTTATCCGAGATAAACACATTGAATTAAAAAATAAGTATACTTAAAAATTTTACGAAGATACATTGTGACAAGTGTATGTAAATTATTTGTTAGGATTAACAAAATTTAGTGATTCTCAATTTAAAGCTCTAGAATATTTAAACTTATTATATATTTGGAGTTCACTTTCACATCTATGAAATCGATCTTACAATTATGGATTCAACCTACACAAGCATAGATCTAGTCAATTTGCATTTATATGATC
>MU224312.1:1207332-1226111 GCA_018584345.1 Thuja plicata | reverse complement strand
GATATTTTCTTATAGTATGTTGTGAGTTATTGTGTCAATATTTAGGTATAAGCTTGGTTTCATTCCTAGTTCTTATGAGTTGTATATGTCATAGATATAATTACTCCCTTGTTGACTCATGAAAGATGTATATAAAAATCATTAATTAAAAAATAGTTAAAAGAAACAAGTAAACATGGCATGGCTGCTTGAAATGATCATGGACGAAAATTAATAATGCTATGTTAAATTTTATTCTAAAATTATTTGATGTAAGATCATCCCCAATAGGGGCTTCAAGAATATTTAAAGGCCTTTACAAATTTGGTACAAACAAAGGAAAGATTAAGGTGTTTTAAGAATTCATTGCAAAGAATCCAAAACAATGAAATTAAGAATGCCAAGCAAGAATGGGACATAAAAAATTTCTCTCCTTCTCTAAGAAAATAAATCATAATAAAAATTAATGAATCACATATTAAAAAAGAAGATATAGATTGGATAGAAAAAAAGAGCCAAAAAAGTAAATATAGAAATTGAAGATATATAGATTGTAAGAGGGTTGACTAATAGTGTACAACCAATAATGTAGAAATGATACTAAAATCAATAATTTTCAAGCAAATGGAAAGGCACGGAGTTGAATTGAGAGGGGGCCAATAGAAGAGAGTGATCGCTCCAAAGTAGAACAAAAGAAAAAATGGAGTTTTTTAATGTCAAGAAGTTGAATAGAATAGAGGAGAGGGGCATAGCCTATAGAATATAACAAGTTGTGTTTAAGGAAAAAATAGTTGCATGGGAATTTAGGAAAGAAAGGAATTGAAGAAGAATTGAGAAGAGAGGTCATTGAGATTGGTTTCTTTATCACAACTAAAAGAATTTATAATCTTTAGACAAGAAATTCAAAACTATAGGAAAATAATTAAACAACAAATAAAGAAAGAGGTGCACATCCTAGCTTTAACAAATAATGATGAAAATAGAGTAGGCACAAGGAAGAGTGGAGATAGGTGTGTGGTAAAAAATTTAAGTAGTTACACAAAATTATGTAATTATTTCTAAAAGAATAAAGAGATGTGCAAAAGTGAAAATCTATATTAAATATGATTCTATTTTATTCAATGCACTTATTATTCTATCACTACATGGATAAGGAACTAGATGATAGTGCATATGTACCTCTCAAAATCAAGAGGACACGCATGATAATTATTTATAGTTCAATATTCTAATAACACTAGTATTGTTGATTTAGGATCTGTCAAACATACAATTGTCATAGCTATCTATCTATCTACATTGATGTCCTTCTAATTGTGTGAGATACTAAGTGGTTTAAATACCTCGATATGGATAGACTTATATGGAATCATGATTTAAATTTCATAGATGAAAGAATATGCTCATCAATTTTAAAACAAGAGGTTATATAACTTTATACTATAAAAATTACACTACTCGAAGTGCAATCAAATCTCTTTCACATTTTAAGCATACATCTAGTTGTTGGTGCTTGGTGCATAAAATAAAATTGGTGAAATTTTGATCAGTTGTATCATACTAACAATATAAATAAGGAAAATGTCCATGTAATTATATTGAATAAATATTTTATTTGGTTAAGCACTAGAAACTTTACCTTTAAGATCACTTCAATGTACCCATTGCACACTAATTGTGTGGTTACCAATATTGAGACCAAAAATTAAAAGTATTTCAATTTGGTGTATGGATTGAGTTACTCACATTTCTCTATCCATTTAATGTTATATAGATATTTCCTTCACCAATTAGAGACAAATTTTTGTAGTAAAATATTGGTGAATATCTAAGTTTATGTTTTCCCACTTGTAATGATTTTACTTCAAAAGTTTAGAATAAAACTAGAAATATTAAAGACAATATTAAGGGTTAGTGCAGGATCATTGGGGCCAAAAAGTGGTGATGAAACAATATGCATTTTTCATCTTCCTCAAAACACGAAAATCCATGTTGACTTTTTTCTAGGCCTGGGTGTCAGTACACCTAGCCAAAGAAAACACCTAAGCTAAGTCAGTATCTGATATTAGATCTGACTATGGAAATAATGTGTGTGTGTGTGTGCGCGCGTGTGTTTTATAATTATAATTAATATATATTAATATACATATTATATTATATATTATAATATGATAAAATTATAATAAATTATATCATATATGTAATATAATATTATATATATTATATGTTTTGTAATATACCCATGACACGTGGGGCTGCAGGTATTATAAAAAAAAATTCATATCCGATATTTGATACCTGTATATATATATTAAAAAAAAAGGAAAAGTCGTGGGTCATTTTAATCCATAGCTTTGGAGTGAATAGTAGTTTTTCCATAACCAAGATCAGAAAATTATTTGATATATGATACTGGAAGGGGCTGTTTATTTTGCCAAATTCATATCTATGTATGAATTTAGTTTTTTTTTTTAAATAAGTTTTTTAAGTTTCATTATTAATTTTTAGATGAAAACTAGGTCTTTTCAATTCCACATTGTATGTATTATTTAAAATTCATTTTATCTATATGAATTTGCAATTTAATCAGATATGGAAGATAATAGTAATAATCATGATCATGGAAACCCACCCTTTGAAACCCCACAACTTGAAAACCCTCTAGTGGAAAACCTTCAGCCATTAGAAGAACTTATAGCGGATAATTTGAAATAGTTGAGGAGTATTAGGGATATTTATAATAGGATCCCTAGATTAGTCCCAATGTGTGGTACTGTAGATTCTATTATATAGTAAATGGAGACCCTCACCATGCAGCATAATATTGCACTTCAATGGCGAGAGAAAATGCATGCCCAATCTGATGATTGGCTAGATTATGATAGGGTGAAGGCCCTAGGGATCACTAAAGATTAAATATGTTCCTTATTTCTAGGAGTCCCCATACTAGACAAGGTCCTGATACCAAAAAAGAGAATTTGTCTATGAAATGGTGCATGCATCCTGCTATACAAACCAATTTCTGGGATCATTGGTGGATGGTTTTTGATAAACCACACAAAAATAATATAGATTCCCCTTTTTATTTCATTAAAAATCTATATGTTGAGTTTGTCTTGGGTTGTCATGTCAACTATTGGAGTATGATACCCTTCATGGGTGTAGGTAGATGACAGCCCCGCGATAGACCAGGGACATGTGGATTAGTATAGGGCCCATATGTCCCCCCTCCTATCATTTCTCCCCCTCCTACAATGGAGCATCCAGATATTGTTGTAGAGGCAGCCTCAAAGGCCATTAGGTTCATTCACACTTTGAGCATCCATTTGGTTAAAAACATTGTTTCACTGACACAACATGTCAAAACATATGTGTGTCTCTCATACTTGTACTACATGTCAAAATATATGTTTAGGTCCCTTCGATGACCTTGGTGAGGAACCTATGGAGTTTAAGGAGTATGATGTTGGTTGTATGGGAAGTGTTCTAGATTTGATGATGAGGAATGGAGCCTACCACAGTGTGTCCTCACATATGAGAGATGAGGAGGTGTATCTAGCATTGATTCCTCAGTTTATGGTAATACTTAACGTTTAATGTCATAGTGCATTTTATTTTAAATGTGTATTTTTATAAGATAAATTATTATGATTTCACACTTATGTTTTTATACTTGTTCTATTTATGTTCGATTAATGGCATATGAGGAGATGAGAGAGGTTCATGATGTGACACTCTCATCCATTTCATTGGCCTTGAGATCTCTATGGTATATATTTTTGCACTTGTTCATTTAATTTTTGTATTAGTAGACATGCATATCATTCAAATCATAATAATTATTTATTTATCATATACTAATTAGCATTTTCATATTATTTGACTCTTTCAGATGTCACCTACTATGAGGGGGTGCAATGCAAGGGGGGTTTAGTGGCACACACTAAGAAAGGCAACGTAATGAAGATTTTTAGAATGATTATGCATGTACTTATCATTGGAGTATACTAATGTTTATTTTCATAGTCTATTTAACAAGGCTTCGTGTTCAAGGAGGGCATAAAATAGGTTGAAGAGACAGGCCTCTTGACCATTTCATTTGGCCTTGATAGTTGTATGGTATATATTTTTGTACTATATTATTTATATTTTTTAACTCTACACATGCTTTTCATTTAGATTTTCCTTATTTTAAATCTATATTTATTAAAATTTTGATATTATTGTATTCTTGTAGGCAACACTAAGTGTGAGGGAGGTACAACCACAGGTATTTACATCCTTTTTTACTACATTGACATTTCCAGAAGAAGGCACGCTCACGCAGGTATATTTTTATATTAATTCACCACCTTAATAAATTTATTTTCCTATCAGCGACAACTTTATAGGATAATTTATTAAATTATGCATGTGAATATATATAGGTTGGTATTCCTAGTCTTGACAACATCCCTTCCCTACCAAAACATATTCCAAGAATCATGACCGCGTTAGGAGATGTAGAGTCGAGGTACATACAAAAATTCAATTTTAAATTTTAATTGTACTTCAATTTATAATCTAAATGATCTCAATTATGGTTTAAATTTTCAGTTCAAGTGTAAGATCCTTCAGAGTTTAAGAGTGCCTAAAAGAGGCTCCATTTTGAAGATCCATCAGTATTCTAGGATGTCATAGAGACATTCCTGGTCCTCATGTATTTTTTGTACACATTTTGAGATGGCATATGCCACATTTTGTAAAACTATTTTGGTTGGCATTTACATCATATTGGACTTATTGTCCACATACATACTTATTAAATAGTGTCATATATAGAATACGAGTTCTGATATAATTTCTTCCTTATAAGCACTAAATGAACTAATTATGTTTATGGAATCATTATGTAGTTTTTTCAATGTGAGTGTCATTGTTATTATGTTTCAATAATATTTGATGTGTTTGGAAAATATTTGTTTCAATATTTGTTCCATATTTGTTTATATAATATTTAATGCTTTTCAAATTTCAATGATACACATCCATCACTATACATTAGAATTAAATAAATTAGCAATCAATGAATGTTCTACAATCATTTGGTAGTTAAAATACATAACATACATGGTTTACATAATGGGGCCCATTATTTGGTAGTTTGACAAATGAAATTTCCTCCTATTTATATCTTCATGATGTTAGAGTCACAAATTTTCATTATTATAACCTTTCTATTTAGTCAAAACCCTTCATCCTTTATACCCTTTGAAAGAGTGACAACCTTTCATAATCACAAAATTTTGAGAGTCGCAATCCTTCACAACGTTGCCCAAAAATAAGTGTGTTCATTATGGGGTCAAACTATCAACGCATACACGTTTGGTTGGGTAGGTTTACCCTATGAATGGTCTCATTTTTCTCCCCACATGTAGAAACTCTCGACATCATACCCTACCGACAATGTCCCTTAAGTGCCCTAAGTGCATAAAACTGTCAAACTTTGATAGACCATTTCTTCCTATCCATGGGACTTGCGGTCAATCCATCCAATCCTATAGGATAAAGTGAGGTCCCTCTATAATAACCACTCTCATATTTTTAAGACTTTGATGTAGTTTTTATAGGACGATAATTTTTCTAAAGACAAAAAAGTTTCAAATGCATTCAATGGAAAGTTGCAAGGTAGCCCAAAAAGAGTTGTGTTCACTGTGGGGTCAAACATTCAGCGCAAACACATCTAGATGGAGAGGTTTACCCTAGTCATTTTCATGTTTCACTTCCCCACACATTGTAACTCTCGGCGCCATACTCTACCAATGATGTCCCTTAAGTGTCATAAGTGCACAAAATTGTCAAACTTTGATGAAATGTCTCTTGTTATCCATGGAAATTATTGTGGATCTTTCTTTCTATCTCTGGCACTTGTTTTGGATATTTCTAATCCTATAGGATCGCATGAGGCCCCTCTACAATAATCTCTCTCATATTTTGAAGAATCGATAAGTTTTTTTAGGGAAGCAATTTTTCTAATGACACAAAAAGTGTCAAATGCATTTAATGGAAAGTTGCAAGGTATTCCAAAAAGAATTTTGTTCATCATGGAGTCAAACCATCCAAGTGAATTTATCCAATTGGGTAGGTTAACCCTAGGCATGGTCTTGTTTTGCCTCCCCACACGTTTGAACTCTTGGCTCCATATCCTACAAAGAATGTCCCTTAAGTTCCCTAAGTGTACAAAACTATCAAATTTTAACAAACTATTTCTTTCTATCTATGGCACCTGATGTAGATCTATTTGATCTTATAAGATTATGTTAGGCGCCTCTACAATAATCTCTATTTGATTTTGAAAACTCAATGTGGTCTTTGTAGGGTAACAATTTTTATGATGACACAAAATGTATCAAATGCATTCAATAGAAAGTTGCAAGGTAGCCCAAAAATAATTTTGTTCCTTGTGGGGTCAAATTAATAGTGTGAATGCATCTGATTGGGTAGGTTTACCCTAAGAATGGTCCCATTTTTCCTCCCCACATGCGACCTAAATATTGTGATGTCATTTGCAGTACTTGGAGACAATAATAGGAATGTTTCCAAACTCAAAGATGCCACCAACTAAAATCATCCTCCACCAAGGACATCACTCTCGTAATTTACTCATTTTTATTCTCTTGAAATGTTCCTGACCTCTAGTCATAGTCCTTGGGAGGCTAGGGGCACATTTTTAGGAACGAAATGTCTTATTGAATGAAAATTAAATGTGTAAGAACATTAATCACATGTCAACACATAATTACATTAAAAAAAAAAACACATCACACACATTACGACTTGCACATACATTAAAACCTCTTACAAAATAAATTATGTGAACATGCACACATACCTTACTCATATAACATTTGACATTACATAACACCACATTGATATTCACATAAGACCTTGGCCCTCCATTAGACTAGGTCAACATCATTGACTTACACACTCCATCATCATATTATCTCCCCTTCCTATTCATCATGATTCATCTGTACACTTAGAGTAAATATTCGTCCAACAATATAATAAATATAGCTACAGAAAAAATAATGTTAAAAAACTAAATCATGTGTCATTGTCTATCCATCTTTATCATACCATCTCATTGATAAATAAATTTCAATAAAATATCAATGCATGAAATGGAAAGTACTCATTATTACCATGTAATCATAGTCATCATGTAACCATCTATATAAATTCATCCATATAACTAGAATAACCATCCACAAAAAATGTAAGCATCAGTATCAATCTGATAGTCAATAATAAATTTTCATCTAGTAAATCATAATCAATGTTTATCTTGATGTCATAACATCATAAGGAAATATCAAAACTGTTAGGATTGGATAATACTGAGAGGGGGAGTGAATCAGTATTATAAAAGTTAATTAAATTCTTCAACGACTTGAACATTAACCATACAATTGTAGTAAAGGAAAGAACATAAACAAATAACATAGAACTCATAACACCATGATTTGTTTACAAGGAAACCCTGGCCAAGGGAAAACCCCAGTGGGGATGATACCCACAAGCATGCACTAAAGTATAATGTCCCTGTAAGGAGACCTAGCCATGTTAGGAGTTGAATATTACATAGTACATTTCCCTATTAGAGGAATAAAAACCTTGTTAAAGGTTCACAACACCCTGTTAGGGGCCAATGAGCTTACAGCTCTTACAATGTAATTTTTTACAAAAGGTTCTCAATGATGAACAAAAAAAAGCATCACAAATGCTTTGATAGTTCCTTTATAGCTCTGCCATTCACATGTCTGCTCTGCATATCCTTCACTTGCTCAAAAACACCCAATATTTACCAAAAATATCTTACATATATATCTTTTTAACTTTACAAAGTCGGCTCTCAGAATAAATATTACAAACAGTACTAAGTCGGCCTTCAATACAAAATACATTTAATATAGTAATATCAAAAGCATAGTTGGCGCTCTTGCATAGTCAAAGTATAGACTATTAATAAAAAAAAAACAAGTTCGATTTCCTAGAGTCCAAGTCATACTCCCTTTTTCTTCGCTGGTGTCCAACTGCTCTGTGTCGTTGTTCTCTGTTGTCTGTCAGTCTTCAAATCCTTATAACTTATCATAAACTTAACCAAATCCAAATCAATCTTAGGTGTATGCCAGAAATACTCCATATTGTCTTCCACTATGCTTGCATGCCTTAATTCGTCGATCTTTGTCTTCAACATCCAAAATAATACTGTATCTCTGTTTCTGTGCTTAGTTAATTTTGGACATACCAAAACTTATCTTCAAAACAATCGATCTCAATCCCAGATGTGTTGCCATAAATGACAACCAAAAAGTGAATCACATTACCCAAATTGATCACTTTCCAACAATCTCTCCCTTTGGCATTGATGGCAACACTTAACAAAAAAAAGGTACTAAGTGTTCCAACAAAACAAAACTGTCTCCACTTCTTCTCCTCATCTTTTTCATTTTCTTTTCTTTATATATATATATATTTTTTCTCTCTTCTCTTCTTCATTCATTTTTTTTGTTCTCTCTTCTCTTCTCTCCCTTTGAAAACAATGAAAAAGGTGCATACAAATAAGTATCACTTCTTGATCACAAGTTTTAGAATGTCTTGGAAGGAATCTTCCAAAATCCTCACTTCAGAGCTCCATGTCTTAAACAAAATTTGACTTATATGAATCAATCCATTCAATGCAAAAGATGTAGTTTCAGCATTCTTCAATTCTATGGGTAAGCCTTTAGCCAATGAATCTGTAGTCTTTTCTAAATCTTCTAGATGTGCCTCAAGTATTGATAGCTTTAGAGTAATGAAGTTCCTCAGTAAATTGAATCTGTTCAGTACTCTCTCCTTCTCATTCTCCAATACACTGATCTTAGCCAATATCTTTTTCACTTCTGTGTCTAACTCTATAGTGGTCTATGAAGATGTTTCACAACCATCCATTAACCTATTCAAAGTTTCCCTTTCCTTGGCAATAATATCTTCAACATTCTAAATGTGTCTGATAGGATTCATGTTTTAACCAAATAACTTTCTCCCGTGTGTAATGTAGTTCTTTGCATTTATCAGACAAATTTTCACAACTCCTAAGTCCCATGAGATGGACTTGCATACTTTTATCAGCTTCCTCTCTTCATATGTTATCTCTGCTTTCTCCTCTGCAGTCTTCAACAAATTTTCAAAATGGCCATCAAACTCATCAAGTGTGACTTTCAAGTTCTCAATATCTTTGTTCTAGAATACCAAGGGTACTGGAAGAAATTTATTCATAGTATCAATAGCTCTTGAAATCACCTTTGTTTTCTTATCTCCTTTCTGTACTGATTTATCCTTTTCTTTGTTTAGTATGGTGAATGCCAGTTTCACCAGTTCATCTTCATCAATGTTATCAACATTTACATTACTACTTGCCAACAATAAGCTAGATGGTAAAGTTACCTCTTCCTTCTCATCTTCTTTTTTCTTAGTCTTCTATCCTTCATCCTCTTTCTACTCATCTTCCTTATTCTCCTCTTCCTTCTCAGGTTCATTAACAATAGAAGTGTCCATGGTTCCTGGAAAAGGGTCCTCATCTTGTGATGGGTCTAGTGTTACTGCCACAGCAGAAACATAGAAATCTGTAGTAGTGTCTTCTTTACTCTCTTCATTATTAGTCTTTGTTTCCTTTGTGTTTTCATCCATTCCCAATTGTGTTGGTAAATCTATCTTAGGAGGTTAGGGCTTGACAAAAGTAATTCTCAACAGTATCTTCTCAAGTGCCTTCTGAATTTCCTCAGTCACTTCATCATATTTCCTTGCCATTATCTTTAGTAATCTTGTCTTTGTCCTCATAAGGGGTTTCAATTATTTGACTATAGTATCTCTCTCTTGTACAAATAACATAGGTAGCATGTCATCAATCTCTTTGTTTCTAATCTAATCATCTTCAATTTGTGCCAAACATTTTCTATTTTCCAATTTTGTGTACAAAACTGAGGGTATGCTTCCTTCAACTTCCAAAAGTGTCTTCTTGAAACTAAGCATGTGGTCTATCAAAATGTCTTCAATCCTTAGTTTATCTGCATCTTCATACCTGTCATAATATTTATCAATAGAGACCAATTTTCCTTGTTCAATTTCTCTTTTCTCCAGCATCTTTATATCAGGTTTCCATGCTTTATTCTTTTTAGTTCTCTTCTCTTCTTCCTCAGCTGTGCTCTTCTCTTTTGTCTGCATACTAGATCTAGTTACTCTAGGAGTAACTTCCTTTGTTTGATCAGTCTGTGGTTGTGAAGGAGGTGTAGTGTCAACCATAATTACTTCAGGGGTGGAAGGGGAATTAGTGCTTCCATTAGCTACTCCAAGGGATCTATCTGCCATCTTCTTCTTCATACCTTTCAGTTCTTCCTTAGATAGACCAGCCTTTACTCCACAGTCATGAATAAGATTAGAAATCTTTCTCTTCCTCTATCCTATATTTTTTTCTTCTCTTACCTTCTCTGACTTCTCCTCATATGTTCCCCATCTCTCTTCTGATGTATCAACTTCTGATGCAAGAATATGTTCTACTTGCATGGTGAGTACTTTGGAACTCACTTCATAACCCATAGGGTAACACCATTTCTTTCTAGGGGTCATTGCCTCAAAACATACACAGTCTGTTTCAACCATAAAATAAATTGTGTCCTTGTACTTCTCAACTATATCCTCATGTAGTCTGTATCTATTCTTCATCTATCTTTGTAAAATTTTAATCATTGCAAATAGTTCTCCATCTACCCAAGAAGTGTTCTGTCTTCTGTAACTCTGTGAGATCAAAATACTAGTATGAACTCTAGTTTTCCAGCCACTAGGGTGTAGACAAGGAAACTTATGTTCAATATGAATGAACATGTGTACCAATAATGATCCAAATCTAAAAAATTTTGTCCTGTCTTTCTTTACAAGTTTAACATTCTCAAGGAATTATTGTGCCAATACCTCGCATAGGTTGTACTTTGTGTTTTCTTTTGCCATTCTCCATGCCATCATAATAACTCCAACTGATACTGAATTAGGTCTGCTGTTGTAGAAAAATTTGTAACCAAGTATCATTGCAATCAACCTTACATCTTGTTGAAAAATATCATTTACTATCATTGCCCTTTTGTCCCACTTCGAGTGTGTTAGGGTTTTGACTTCCTTCTTAACATGTTTCTCTACAACAGGTACAACTCCAGTGTTATCTAAATCAATATTCTCATGAATTAGGTCACTACGTATCTTCATAGGCTAGCTACTAATCCATATGAATTGGTCATGAACCCTGCTCATAAGTATTTTAAACCATTTTTTTTCATCAAAGTTGCACAAGTCCATAATCTTCATTATACTTAATTGACTAAAGTGTTTCCATTCTTCCTTCATGATTCTGTTTTCAGACATGTTTTCAATTACTATATATATATATCTCTATCCTCCAATGTGTCATACTTACAGTGTATGTAAGCCCTGATGTCTTCTACATGTAGTACACCATGTGGGGTATGTGAAGATGCTCCTTCCAAATCCTCTTCACACGACTTATAAGGATGTTTCTTGAATTTGTATCTAGGAAGATCAACAACATTGAAAATCACAGGTGCATCCATAGCTTAGATAATGTAGAATACCTTTCACACATAGAAATCATATTTTATGCTTTGATTGATCACGCATGATAGGTGTAGAAATATTTGAATACTTCTACTCTCTGATCTCCTTGACTCGCTCCTTTTCAAATGATAGAAAAATAGATCATCACGCGGTGCTTTATACAAGTTAGGTTATGACTTTTCTTTTTCAATCCAAACTATTTGGTCAGCTACTGAATCTCACAATCAAAATATACAAGTCGGCTAATGATGCGCTCTTAGATATATGATCCATAATGTTGGCTCAACATATTCCCAAGCTCGCATGAGCTCACTACATGATTTACAGGGTAGGATAAATTCTGATGTGTTGCATTTAATACTCCCCTAAGGCCATGATCGGCCAATTAGGTCAATTCTATCTTGCTACCTTTAGGAGAAGATCCACTAGCATCTATTAACTCTCCCTGAACTGATGTCTCACTAGTTTCTTTGATCTTCCATATCTTGCCACTATTTTTGTCTTCTGCTTTCTTAAAACAATTTTCAAAATCATTCTTCACATCTGTAGTACTCTTGCCAGTATCATTTCCATTCTTTTTAAAATTCATAGGAGGTGGTTTTCTTCTGTTATCTACTCCATTACACCTGCAAAAAATTTCTATATGTCCTGGATTATTGCATTTGCAACATATAGGTGGTCTTCTCTCTTGATTAACTTGTAACTTACAGTACTTTTCAATGTGTCCAATGTTGTTACATTTGTAGCATGTAGGTTTCATTGTAGGTTCTCTTCCATTGTCTTGTCTATATCTAGATTGATTAGGTCTTCTCCATTTAGTCTTCTTGTGCCCATATCCATTACAATTAAAACAATAACCAGAAAAAGTTCTAAAAGGGGCATTATCTCTGCAGTCTCTCTTAGTGTTTCCAAATCTGTTGCAACCAAAGCATCTACCTCTAAAAGGTCTAATCTTCTCTTTAGGTTCTTCGATAGATGGTTTCTCAACATTAATCTTCTCTACTGATTTCTCTTCCTGATTCTTTGAACATTCAGCTTCATTGAAGCCAATACCAGTGATGTCGCCTTTAGGTTTCTTCTTGTCTAACTGTTCATCAATCAAGTCACTGTTGGTGTGAAGTTTTTCAATGTGTTTCTTTTCTTTAGCTAGTTCACCTTTCACAATCTGATTGTATTTCTATAGTTCCAAGTATTTGTTCTTGTAGCTGTCAGCTTCATCTTTCATTTGATTCAATGCATTGTTCAAGGTTTCTTCAACTTTCTTCTTAGCATCCTCCTGTATCTACATTTCTTTAGCCATATTCTTGTTCTCAAGCTTCAGAGTCTCAATCTCTTCTTTTAGTTGCTTCACCTGGTCTGAATTGTCCTCATCTAAGTCTTCTTTTATCTGAACCACAAGATCTTCTCTCTGACTTCTAGAAATTTCAAGCTATTCTTTCAGTTTCTTTATGAATTTCTCAGCTCTCCGGATGTTGAACTTCAACTCACCATTTTATTCTTTAGCATTATCAAGGTCATTAAGTGCAACTTCAAATTTCTCCTATAAACTGGTCAAATCCATTCTGGTCTCCCTCAAGTTGTTAGGCTTTCTTTCCAAGTGCCAAAAGCTCTGATACCAATTGTTAGGATTGGATAATACTGAGAGAGGGGATGAATTAGTATTATAAAAGTTAGTTAAATTGTTCAACCACTTGAAAATTAACCATACAATTGTAGTAAAGGAAAGAACACAAACAAATAAAATAGAACTCATAACACCATGATTTGTTTATGAGGAAACCCTGGCTAAGGGAAAACCCTGGTGGGGATGATACCCACAAGCATGCACTAAAGTATAATGTCCCTCTAAAGAGACCTAGCCCTATTAGGAGCTGAATATTATGTAGTACATTTCTCTATTAGAGGAATAACAACACTGTTAAAGGTTCACAACACCCTGTTAGGGGCCAATGAGCTTACAACTCTTACAATGTAATTCTGTTACAAAAGGTTCTCAGTGATGAACAAAAACAAGCATCACAAATGCTTTGATAGTTCCTTTATATCTCTGCCATTCTCTGCTCTGCCATTCGTATGTATGCTCTGCATATCCTTCACTTTCTCAACAACACCCAATATTTACCAAAAATATCTTACATATATATCTTTTTAACTTTACAAATTTGGCTCTCAGAATAAATATTACAAACAGTACTAAGTTAGCCTTCAATACAAAATACATTTAATATAGTAAATATCAAATGCATAGTCGGTGCTCTTGCATAGTCAAAGTATAGACTATCAATAACAAAAATACAACTTCAATTTCTTGGAGTCCAAGTCATACTCCCTTATTCTTTGCTGGTGTCCAACTACTCTGTGTCGCTGTTCTCTACTGTCTGTCAGTCTTCAAATCCTTATAACTTATCATAAACTTAACCAAATCCAAATCAATCTTAGGTGTATGCCAAAAATACTCCACAATTTTTTCCACTAATCTTGCATGCCTTAATTCATTGATCTTTGTCTTCAACATCCAAAATAATATTGTATCTCTGTTTCTGTACTTAGTCAATTTTGGACATACCAAAACTTATCTTCAAAACAATCGATCTCAAACCCAGATGTGTTGCCATAAATGACAACCAAAAATTGAATCACATTACCCAAATTGATCACTTGCCAACAAGAACATCGTAAGGAAATGACTAAAATATTAATAGAAAATATCATCCTAGGGGTGGGCATCACATCCTCCCCTACTATGACTAGACATTTTTGAGGAATCCCTCAAAAATTATGGACAATGAACTCTCAACTATGTAGTTTCCTTCCAAATGGCAACAACCTTGTCATATTTATCATAATGATTCTTAGTCTGGTCTAGCTCCAATTTTATTTGGTCATCCAACTCCACCCATAAGGAATCTCAGTCTAATACATGAGATTCGTCATGAACACATAATTTCAAAATAGAAAAATAGAAAAAAAAATAGATATGCAATAAGTTGGGTGGAAAAGCTAGATGATAATCTACTAGTCCTATATGCTCAAAAATCTCAAATGGTTTTAAAAAGTAAGGTGAAATATTAGAGCCCTTCTCATGGAAAATCACTCTTTTGTAGATGCATTGTCAGAAACACCTTGTCACTAATTGAAAATCTTGTATCTATCCTTCTAGCATTTGCATACTTATTTTGATGATTTGTACCTCCTGTAAACTCTTCCTAATCAGTTTCACATACCTCTCCATTTCTTGTAACAACTCAGCTCCAATGACAATCATATCCTCAACTTCATCCCAACTCAAAGGTATCCTATAAGGTCTTCCATATAGAGCGTCAAAAGATGTCACGCCAAGTGAGCTATGATGACTATTATTATATGCAAACTCTATTACATACATTTACTCCACCCATCTAGATTGTTGATCCATGTGACATACATCCTCAACATGTCCTCCAACACTTGGTGTTTAACTCTCTTTGTTTGGTCATCTGTCTCAAGTTGATATGTGGTGTTGAATTTGAGTTGAGTAACCAAGGTTTGTAGTAGTGTTCTCTAAAATGTTTGTGTAAAAAACATACCCCCATAAACATGACCATTATAAATTAAATGCAACTTCTAGTAATATCTAGATACAAAGTAGTTGGAGAACACTTTTAAAATTCATGTTAGAAAATTATTACATCATATGTATGTTAGTTTATATAAAAAAATATTAAGGTAGGAAGGTTAGATGTGAATTTTTTATATAAAAGTTTAGCATAGTAGTTATGGAGTGGTTAGTGTACTAGAATTATTGATAGGTTTCATAAGTCATAATATATTTCATATTATTTTAAGTCATCTATAGATTCAATCATCTATTATTTATTTTATATTTGAATCCTAGAGCTTATAATATTATTAGAGTAGTTCAATATTTTAAAAATATAAAAGAAAATAAAATGTGAGGCAGTTTCTAAAAATATTAAGTATATATTTTCTTGGAATATATTTTAATTATTGTTTTTGATTAAGTAAAATAGGTTTTAAAGGGTGCCTGAAACTCAGAACAGAGCAAAAGATAAAAAATAAATCCCAAATAGAAAGGACAGAGCCAAACAGATAAAATAGGTCACCACAGGGCCGCAGTACTAGGTTTTGAAGGGGCCCCTGAACCCTATACATTCATATTTTGAGGAGGATCTGAAACCCCACTTAGATGAGCAGCTGTATAAAGCTAAAATAAACTTGAAAACTAGCAGCACAAAAACAACAGCTAGACAACATACTGGAAAAGACAGCCATGTTGCCAAGAACAGGGCCCAAGGGCTACAAATTAATTAAGAACATGGGAGGGAGTTGGCTTCCCACACCAAGACATAAAGCCACTAGAAGGATATCGGGAAAGGATAATATACATTTAAGGATCTCTAGCATAAACAACAAGGGTTTTGGCTTGGTCCCCAAAACCAAAAAACACCCTCTAGAGGTGAAATCCATAGAAGAGACAATGTGAGAAGAAGAGGAAAGATAAACCCTAAGAGACTCTGATCTTCCCACAAAAGAGACTGTCCATCTGCTAGCCCAGAACTCACCATTAGAAACCCACTCCACCTCAATAGGAGCATCACCCACCTCAATAGGGTTAATAGAGATCTCAAGAACAAAAAGGATGGGCCACCTTCTACAAAACCCTTGGGTCAAGTAACCAAGATAAAGGAGAAACCCCAACCAGCAACCCTCTGTCTTTTTCGCACATCCATTCTTCACCTCAACAGAAGAAGCCACCACCTCTATAGGTAAAGAAGAAGAGAAAGAAGGATGAAGATCAAGCCAAAACTTAACCAGGTACACCTGAAAGCTCTCCACCTCCATAGTATTCCAAGGGGGATAGGGAGAAGAAATAGCAACAAAAATCCCAGAAACCCATGCTAAAAATAGCTTGGGGAAGCTCCCCACCAGCATAATCTTCTCCACAAAGTAAAACAAGAAAGAAAATGAGAAGCACAAAAAGAAAAGGCTAAGAGGCCACAGCCAGAAAGCCCCAAACTAAAGAACTATGCCCCAAGGGCCCACACCACCAGAACAGTCAGCCAAGCACCTTTAGCCAACAACACAGAGCACAGGGAGAAACATGGCCTGAAAAATAGAGACCCAAAATTTGGTAGGCAAGAAGAAATAGGAGTGAATAAACTCCCCAGGAACACCAGGGAGGGCTCAACCCACCACCACACCATCCTTGCTAGCCGCCCTAGCAAGGATCTCTTCCACCAAACACAGGAAAACACAGCACAGAGGCCACAGGAAAAAGCCAAAGAGGCAGAACCGCAAGTGCCCCGTGCCGAATAGCTACCACACAGCCCACCCTAGATCATCATCCCCATCTACATCACCATCTTCCTCAGCCACCGCCATGGTGTATTCAGACCATTTTTCGCCATTCAAAACCCTAGCCACTGCTCTACTCCCGCCCGTCGCCATTTTACTGGCATGAGGAATTTCTAGAAGAGAGACAAGTATGTTAATTGGAATCTTATTCAATGCAAATAAATTAAATTATTATGTCTAAATACATTGCTAAATAAGCATTTTCCTACCCCACATTCAAAGATTAATATGTGTGACTCGTTAGAATTTTGTATTTTCTCATATTTTGTGAGGTGTCCAACTTGAATGGAATAAAATAAAACTTGAAATTACACTTTGACTAATTGAAATTAATTGGTTGAAGGTTGTAAAATAGTAATTTTAAAGGTGATTTAATCATTTAATTAGATTCTATTGAAGGACTTGAGTTTATGTAAGGGAAATAGTCATGATTACAAGATTTAATGTTTGACATTATTCAAGTCAAATAATGTGATACTTTTAAGGGTTGGTTGTAGAAATAATTACACTATGATTATGAAATAAATCCTAAAGTTTAGTTAATAGCTATTGCTTAAGGGCAGTTTACTACAAAAAATAATTATTGGTCAAATATTGAGATAGGTTGAGACGTGGAAATTTTTAGTATAATAGATTTCAAGAATAATTTTATAGATGTCAAGATTTGACCTTTAACTTTCATAAGTGTGCGTTTCTTTTGTAAATTTTATATGATATATGAAAATATTTATAAATTAAGAAATAAGGATATTATCTAATTTGTTATCAATGAATGCACTTTACATGAAACTGGCACCAGTGTTTACATATATGGACACCTACAAGGGTAAAATTCATGGTAATCAATCATGTTGCATTTAACAAGGCTTTTAAACAATCACATGCATTCACTATACCTAGTGTGTAACAAAATCAAAGAAGAGGTTAGAGGAATAATCTTGTCTCAAGCTAGATTCTCAATGATATATGGTAGAATGTATGAGAAGACACATGGCATCTTTTCAAATTAGTCCCCCCTTAGATCAAGGAGGGTTATGCTTGTAGTTGTGATCCAAAATTTTGGTAACTAAGATAATAAGAGATTTTGTCATCCAAGATAGTAAAGATCATATGTATTCGAGAGACAATAAATGTAGGCATCCATGATAGTGAAGGTGATTTGTAAGTAAAATAAGGTAGCCATTACATGTGACGGTGGAGTATTTTTGGTAGCTAATGTAATAAAAGTGTGGTGTACAAGATAGGTGAAGGAGAAACAATCATCAAAACCCATGCAATGAAATATTGGTGCTCATGAAGGTGACAAGGGAACTATTTGGGTAGCCAATATAATGAAGGTTTAGTAGTCAAGGTAGCGAAAGAAGAAGAATTTGGGTTTAGCTAGGATAATGAAGAATTACTAGCCATGATAGTGAACAAATATTTTTTATTTGTTAATTTAACAAAGTTGAATTACATGAAAGAATAAAAATTCAACAAAAGATGATTGCAAGAAAGGAAAAAATAAAGAAGATATAGTGAACAAATAATCATTTGAATTGTAGTTCAATTTTATTTTAGCTTATGTATTAAGAAAAGAATGATTATATCAAATAATAGCTTTGAGAAGACTAAAAAATAGCTCAAACAAAGAAAATACTATAAATAACAATTGGAACTACACAGAGCTTACCAAAAGACATAATGGAAAAATGATCATATACCTATTTCAAAAATAATATGATGTAATTAAGAAGGGAAATGTTAGAATTATTACCATATAATTAATTAGTTAACAAATAATACTAAATTAAAAGTTT
>MU224312.1:1178030-1192996 GCA_018584345.1 Thuja plicata | reverse complement strand
TTGGACCTAGTGCATACAGATTTATGTGGTCCTACCCAAACAAGATCATACTATAGAGAAAGGTATTTCATTTTGTTTGTTGATGATTTTTCAAGGATGATGTGGGTTGCATTCTTAAAAGAGAAGTATAAAGCCTTTGAGAAGTTCAAAATATTCAAAGCTAAGGTTGAGAATGAATCTGGATTAAAACTGAAATGTCTAAGATCAGATAGAGGAGGAGAGTTCACCTCTGATCAGTTTTATGAGTATTGTGAAGAACATGGAATAAAAAGACAGTTGAGCGCTCCTAGAACCCCTCAACAAAATGAGATTGCAGAAAGGAGGAACAAAATTATACTTGATATAGCGTGCACTATGATGATTGAAGGAAAATTTGCACACACATATTGGAGAGATGCAGAAAATAGAACAGTCTATACTATCAACAGAACTCAATTGAGGCCATGCACAGATAAGACACCCTATGAACTTTGGTTTGGTAATGTACCTACAGTAAAGTATTTCAAAATTTTTGGCAGCAAATGCTACATCAAGAGAGATGATGGTGTTGGTAAATTTGGTGCTAGAAGTGATGAAGGTATTTTCCTTGGTTACTCTACAAAAAGCAAAGCATACAGATGTTTCAATTTGAGATTGAAAAAGATAGTTGAAAGTACTCATGTAAAAATTGATGAAAAATTTATGGTTCAAGAGAGGTACTATGAATATGCACCTATGATTGAAGATGAACCCAGGCCTAGCAGAAAAAATATTGTTATTGAAGAAATGTTTGATTGCATTGATGTCTCATGCAATGACCCTGAAACAAGCAGAGAAGAATCATAGATTACAGAAGAAGAAGTAGCACTTCCTAAATTCACATCTAGATACCAATCTAAAGATGATATCATTGGAGATTAGAGCAGCGGTGTTTTGACCAGATCAAAAGATAAAAGTCTAACAATGGATGAAGAGGTATATATGTTTACTTTCACAGATTTAACCTTTAAGTGTTGAAGATGCTTGTAATGATTCTGATTGGAAGAATGCAATGAAAGAAGAATTTGATCAGATAATTAATAATGAGACATGGGAATTCGTTCCTAGACCCAGTGACAAAAATGTGATTGGAACAAAGTGGATCTTTAGAAACAAGATGAATAAAGAAGGTACAATAGTAAGAAACAAAGAAAGATTGGTATGTAAAGGATATGCGTAGAGAGAAGGAATAGACTACACTGATACATTTGCCCCTGTGAGCAGACTGGAAGCCATTAAATTGTTCTTGGCCTATGCAACATTCAAAGAATTTAAAGTTTATCAAATGGATGTAAAGTCAAATTTTCTGAATGGTGACTCGAAGGAAGAAGTCTACATAGAACAGCCTGAAGGATTTAATCTTTCAGATAAACTAGACATAGTATGCAGATTGAAGAAAGCACTTTATGGTCTTAAACATGCCCCAAGAGCTTGGAATGAGAGACTTGATGGTTATCTTACCAAGATTGGATTCAAGAAAGGTGCAGTATATTGTAACCTATTCACAAGAGAGACACCTGATGGATTACTACTAGTTGCCAGATTTGTTGATGACATTATCTTTGCAACTAATGACAAGCTTAGTGCAACATTTGCAAAACAAATGAAAAATGAATTTGAAATGAGCATGATTGGTCCTATAAAATAATTTTCGGGACTAAATGTAAAGTAGACAGATAAAGGTATATTCATTAATCAGTCAAAATATGTGAAGGAAATATTGAAGACCTTCAAGATGGAAGACTATAAGCTAGTATGCACTCCTATGATAACAAGAAGCAATATTTCAAAAGATGATGATTCCACAGCAGTTGACAAGACATTGTACAAATCTATGATTGGAAAACTCATTTATCTAACTCAATATAGACCGGACATATCTAATGCAGTTGGCATTGTTGGAAGATTTGCAGCTAAACCCAAGTAGAATCACCTAATGGCAATCAAGAGGATATTCAGATATCTAAAGGGAACTATAGACTAAAGTTTAAGGTATCCTAAATCATAGAATGTACAAATTCATGTGTATACAGATGCAGATTGGGCAAGTTGTATTGATGATAGGAAGAGTACTTTAGGAGGAGCAGTATTTCTTTGAGATAGGTTGGTTTCTTGGATAAGCAAGAAGAAGAATTGTATTTCTTAGTCAACAACAGAAGTTGAATTTGTTGCAGTAGCACTGAATTGTTCAACCATGGTTTGGATCAAGTAGATGGTTAAAGACTTTGGTATTCAGGTTGATTATCCTATTGTTATTCACTGTGATAAAAATAGAACTATTAACATGTCTAAAAACCCTGTGATGCATGCAAAGACAAAACACATAGAGATCAAGTACCATTTTCTAAGAGAAAAGGTTGTAGACAAAGAAGTGAAATTGGACTATGTGGGCAAAAAGAACAGTTGGCAGATATTTTCACAAAACCTTTAGCAAAAGATACTTTTGAGTATCTCATAGAGAAGTTGGGAGTAATTCCCTCTCCTAAGTCTGATTAGAGAATACAGGAAGAACATCAGTCCTTTGTGATTGATAAATGGTTGACTACTCTACTTCTGGAGTAGTACATATGCCTAATGGTTTATGGCACCCTTTTCCATTGATGTAAAAGGGGGAGTATGTACTAAGGGGGAGCATATACTCTAGGGGTGTATATATATGGAACAAAAACAAAGTCAGAGGTACTGCAGTAGTGTAGAGAAATCTTTGATGAGGATATTGAGAAGATTGTAAAATAAAGAGGACACCATGAACAGAGGATGTTTTTAAAATCATATGTTGCCATCAATGTCAAAGGGGGATATTGTTGGAAATTTGTTTCTATGCAGTTGATTGATTGTATGTTTGTCATTGATGACAAAGTATAATATATAGTAGTGATTCTATATGTACTTATCAGAATGATGATATCAAGCCTTGTCTGGATATATTCAGTTTGTAGACATGTTTAGTATGTTATTTTCATACACGCAGACTCAGATATGAAGTTTCAGTTGTGTTGTGTAATTCTGTTATTGGCAGTAACAGTTTTGGAAGAGTATCTGTTCAGAGCCAACATATTTAATGTGTTTCTTGAGTTGCACCTATCATCAGGATATGTGTGTGTATATTCATGATTAGTTATGATTTAACTATATTTGTTTAAATGTGCCTATCACGTAACATCGGGTTCGTGCTATTTGAGATGATTTGGTGAATCTGACTTAGTGAAGTGTCGCGTCTGTTCAGTTTGTGTTGCACAGACTTAATATTGTTTGCATGCTTAGTTAAGCTGAAAAAGATGTTTTTGAAGTGTTTCCAAGAGCCGTCATGACCTACTTTAAAGAAGATACTTATAGTAGTTCATTTGTTAACGCAAAGTGTGAATGATAAGAATAGAGACAGAAAAAGTACAGAGCAGAATATCAGAGTTGTTTCATTCATCAAGGATCTATGTGAATAAGCAGTTGAAGATTACAATACATTGGAACTGATCAAGACATCAGGTCTACTCTACAGTTCATTATCAGATATAGTGTATATCTATTCTACAAAAGGTTGTAGCCTTCACCATTGAAGCAATGAGCTTTTGGATAGTGAGCCCTCACCCCTAACAGGGTTATTTGTAAAAGACTCTTAACAGGGTCAAACCCTTAATCAGGTCACTATACTTATTACATTATAAAGTAAAACTCCTAACAGGGTTGAAATATCTTCTAACAGGGATTACTATAAACAAGTATAGTTCATTGTGGGTACTAATTTCCACCGGGGTTGTTACCATTTAGTTTCCCTGTAATGAAATTGAAGTGTTGTCTATTGTGTTATCTACATGTGTATTTACTTTAATGTATTCTGAAGTTAATAAGAGAAAATAATTAAATTGGTTGAAAACTAATTCACCCCCCCCCCCTCTTAGTTATCCTTTGTGACTATTCTAACAATTTGTTAATTTGCAAGTTATCAACTATCAGTTAATATTGCAGCAGTTATCGGTAAAAGGAAAAACAAATATCGGTATAGGTAAACATAGAAGTTTAAGTTTGAGATAGATAGGGAAAAAGTGTGAATTTTTTGAGGTACTAATTCACCCCACCTCTCAGTCCCTAACCTAAATATTTCCAACAATTGGTATCAAAGCATATTGGTTCTCTAGAAGAAAAGTTTAACCGCTTTGGAGTAGATCTGGGATAATGAAAATTTATAGGTATCAGAAATAGTTAGAGGAAGCCCTAGAAGATACTAATAAAATGATCCATGATTTGAAGAACAAGATCAAGATATCATTTTCAAAAAGGAAGGAACTGACAAAAAAACTAAACATGATCCTTGATGACCTTGACAGACTATCAGAAGGAAGTATCAATTCTGAGGAAGTTGATGTTTTTATTATTGATCTATTGAAAAAAAAAATCAATTACTTGAAGGTGTTTGTCCCACTGAGAGGGGGGTGAATCAAAAAAATCAAAATTTAAAATCTTAAAACTAAACTCACTGGTTCACTCAATAAGTATTGAATACAGTAAATAACCAATTCACAAAATATCTCAACAACATAAGTAGCAATCAATCATTCAAACTTAGCAACATCAGATTAACTCATTAACACATGATATAACTCAGGTGACACCAAATTTAACTCATTGACATAGGATTTAATGAGGAAAACCAATTTGGGAAAAACCTCTTTGGGAATCGTAACCCACAATAAAAATGTACCCTTCTGAAGTATGCTCAGTTAAGAAATTATCGAGTTAAAGATTACAAACACATTTGCTAAATGTGACCCTGTTAAGGGATTTACCTTGGATCTGTTAAGATCTTCATGCTGTTAGGGGTGGCCATGTTAGAGTTCTTTAAACACTCTTTTGGAATGTCACCTGAGCCTAGGTTTTACAAATAGGATGGTTAAATCCACTCGATTAAGAGATTTCTTTGTTACAAATATTAATAAGCAACACTAAACTTTGATCTATAAAAATTAGCAACTCACTAGGCTTGAATCATATCTTTTATGCTCAATTGATTACAGACATCACATACTCCATTGATCTCTTTCTCAGGCTATAGATATTTGATCTTTCTTTCTCTATTCTGCTCGGTAAATGTTGTCCTTCAGCTTCTTTCCTTCTCTTTTCAATTCGGTAGTATCCTTACACTTAGTGTAAATCTCATTCCTTTATATAAACATACTTATGCCTCTTAATCTCCTTTATTTTATTTCCATCATTTGTGCTCAATCGTTGATCATCTTCATCATATTTCTCAGCTTGGTAAACCAAATCACTTTTACCTTAGAACTTGTAACTTTTTCTTGGAACTTACACTTTTATGTTAAACCGCTTGATCTTCACCTTAGATCTCCTCATTGAATTTTCCTATTCGTAGATCTTGTAAAAAACTTCATTTAATTCATTTCCTCATCCACCTCATCATTGATTTGCATTAAATCATCATTTAATATCAATACTCTGCAGTCAGTAAAAATTGCTTTGCAACTCGGTAACTGACTCATTCCCTGCTCAGTGTCTAACTTGCTTTTAGTGCTAGATTCTTGGTGACTATAATTGACTCACATAACATTCTACCGACTGACTCAGTCTAGCTCAGTAAAGTATCTCTTTCAATCATAACTTAAATCATTGCAGTTCTTGACTTGATCAATCAAATGTACTGATTTGATAACTTTAAATATATAATAGAAAACAACTAAAACATCATTACTTAAATCATTGTTTGATATGTATTTGTCACCCATTTAACTTGTCCTTTTAAGATATGGTAACATAATCAATTTCTTGACATCAATGACAAAAAAATAATTGATCTAACAATTTATACAATCATAATACTCGATATCACTCGGTCTTCATCATCTCCATCATATATTCATCATTTAATCAACAATCTCCCTCTTTGGCATTAATGGCAATGACTATAATAGTGTTATGACAATTGATGATGGAAGCTCTCAAATATTTAATTGTAACTCCCTTTGAGTTGATATATTTATTTCCACTTTGATGTTTCTATTTTTAATCTCCCTCTTGGATAAATCTCTTGTTTTTAGTAACATGTATTCTGAATCTCCTACATGAGTAAATATAGAAATCCATTCTTCTCCCTCAATATCTCTTGGTAGATAAATGTATCATCAATGTATTCTTCTCCCTCTTTGACAACAATGCCAAAAAGTCATACTCCTAAAAACTTGTTCTAGTAGTGGATTATACCTAACATGTACTCGTAAATCATTACATACAAAAATCTTTTCACAACTTCAGGCATCACCTGTAACATAAGAAATAGATGTCACCAAAATGTAAAATAAGAGATGGGGTAATTACATTTAATATAAGATACAATTGTGTTATTACATTTGAAATTAGGAATGTTTATTGAAATGTGTGGGGAAGATAAGATGTTCCTTTTAACCTCAAATACCCAATGGAAGGATCCAAATTGATTAACCCCAAAGGAAGGATTAATGCATAAATGAATTGATCTATTGGAAATGAGAGCAAAGAGGAAGACATTAGATTTTATTTATAGAAAATAATATGTGATAGGTTTAGAAAGATTAATAAATTTAATTGAAATGAATGGGATAAAAGTACTAACCTTGAAATGTTACAAATTTGAAGAAGATTGTTTTCGGGGGTCTACACTGAGTTTCTGGAAAATATGTAACCGGATCTGGAATAGAAACGCAGAGATGAAAAAAACCTAGAAATATTTTTTCGATCTAACACAGTTCCAATTTTGACCCTCAAGTCAATGTCACCATTGACCCAAAATTTCTGATTCTGACCTAGGGTAGAATCGACCTCTAAAACCTCTGACAAAAAATCTATTTCCGGATCCTGGTAGTTTTCTGAAAAGGGTATCTGAATATGCACTCCAAATCGCTATTCCAAACCTGTCCCTACAAGAAAAATGATTTTTTTGTTGGGGGGAGGGATTTTCCTTAGTCAAACCCCAGTTTTCTAATTAACCTCAAAGTATAATTGAAATTGCATAAATAAAACAAAGTAAATGAACAAATTCACCTTGCTTGTATGGAAACCCTTATGGTGGATTCGAATTTGTAGATCCACAAGTATGTATGCACCAAATGGATGCAGAATGTGGAATGTAGAATGTAGGATGTCTCAAATCAATTACTTGTAGATCTTCAACACCAATCTTGAATGGATCTTTGAATAGGAAGAGGCTTGGAGGAATGTGGATGGAGAAATCTTCAACAAGAGGGCTCCATAAAGCTTGAATCCTTCAATGGATACCAATGGTTCTCCTTGACGAATTGTGTGCTTGAGAAGTGATTGAATGCTTGAGAATAGATGAATCCTTCAATGGCTACTTGGCTTGCTTCAAATCTTGCTTCTTCACCTTTAGATTTCACTTCTTAAGTCTTTGATAGTTGATGATCATGGTTAGAGAAAATGAGAGAAGAAAGCTTCCTTATATATAAATCTAGGGCACAATATTCTAGAGAGGTCTACATAGGAGAATTAAATTCCAATTATACCTATACCCCTATAAGAGGACCTATATTAAATATATTTTAAGATTTTTTGCTTCGAAGACCAAAACAGCCAACCCAGAAGCGGTAATTAATTCTTTCTGAAGCCCGACATCCGAAAACCCCGGAAACCAAAAATCTGGACCTTAGGTCAGAAAAAAGGTTCAGGTTGACCTTGACCCAAAAAGGTCAACTTTGACCCTGAGGTCAAAATTCCTAGTTTACAGTTTAGGGTGTCAAAAAGAGGCTAGAAAAAGTAGGAAATGGGGTAGAACAGGGGAAACAGCCAGATCCAAGTTAGAGACACATTCAAGGTTCTTAACATGACCCCAAAACACTTACTCAAAAGGTTAAACCAGTCTACGATGGAATTTATTCCATTTTCTGACTATACATCACCTAAAGTGTTTCATACTAACATCAATTTAGAAATAGATATTCTAATGAAATATAGAATTGATGTAGCATGCCTCATGCTCCTTAGTGAACATTGGATAGGGGAAGAGTCCTAATTTACCTATTAGATACTCAAAATAATCCATAGGTAGTGGCTTGTAAAGATATTAGCCAATTTCTCTTTTGAATACACATATTCCAATTTCACATTCTTCTCTTGAACTTGTTCTCTTAAGTAGTGATACTTCATAGAAATGTGCTTGGTCTTTGAATGCATAACCGGGCTCTTTGATATGTTAATAACACTTGTATTATCACAAAAAATAGTAATCATATTTTTGATCTATTCATGCCTACCTTCAAGTTATTTCTCAATCCATACTATGTTTTCACAATTCATATCAGCAGCAACATATTCAGCCTCAACAGTAGATTGTGAAATAAAATTTTGTTTCTTGCTTAACCATGTAACCAATCTTTCACCTAGAAAGAATACGCCTCCACTAGTAGTTTTTCTTTCATTAACATTTTCAACCCAATCTACATCAGTGTATACTTGCAGATCAAAAGTATCTCCTTTCTTGTTCGGTAATCCAAACTCTTTTGTGCCTTTCAGGTATCTCAAAATTATTTTCACTGCAAACATATGTGTTTCCTTTGGATTAGAATAAAATCTTGCAACAATTCCAACAGTATGTGCTATATCAGGTATTTTGTGAACAACATACTGCAATTTACAAATCATGGATCAGTAAAGAGTGTTATCCACCTCTTTTGTTTCATCCTCTTTAAATAATTTACATCTAGCAACCGTCAGTGTTCCAACAGGTTTGGAATCTTCCATACCAAAAGTCTTAAGAATCTCTTTGATGTACTTGGCTTGTGTAATATAGATTCCTCCAGTAACTTGATATATCTGTAGACCTAGAAAGAACTTAATCTCTACAATCATTGACATCTCAAACTCTTTTGTCATTTCATCAGCAAATCCTTTACATAAAGTGTCATTGCCTCCAAATATAATATCATCAACAAAAATTTCAGCAATCAAAACTTTGATGTCACTATCACACTTCAAGTAAACATTATTTTTATCACTTTTTATTTGAAATCCTATGTTTATTAGATACAAGTACAGTCTCTCATACCATGCTCGAGGTTCTTGTTTCAATCCATATAAATATTTATGTAACTTGCATACATTGTTCTTTTTTGTGTTCTCAATGAATCCTTCAGGTTGCTCAATGTATACTTCTTTTTCAAGTATCCCATTAAGAAATGCAAACTTAACATCCATTTGATATACTTTGAATCCTTTGTAAGTAGCATATTCTAGAAGTATTATGACTCCTTCCATTCTAGCAACAGGTGCAAAAATCTCTCCATAGTCAATTCCTTCTTCTTATGCATAACCTTTGCAAACCAATCTAGCTTTACTTCTGATAATTTTTCCATGCTCATTCAGTTTGTTTCTGAAAATCCATTTAGTACCAATAACATTCTTTTCTTTAGGTATGGGTACTAAAGTCCATGTCTTGTTCTTCTCAATTTGATCATACTCTTCTTTCATTTCTTTCATCCAATCTTCATTATCTAGTGTTTCTTGAACTTTTTTCGGCTCAAATGAAGATATCAAACATGTATTGTCTCTATCCTTGCTTCTTGTCATCACTCCAGCTTCCCTATTTCCAATAATCTTTCTCAGGGAATGGTGTCGTCTCACATATTTTTCCAAAATAGGCTTGGTAACTCTCGGTTCATCAATATCAACACTTGGTAGTGGAAATCCTTGTTCATTTTCCTCCTCGGGAGGTGCTCTTGGTAAATTTTTAGGTGCATCATGTTGTACATATACAAACTTCTCATAATCATTAGGTTCCTTCTTACTGTCTTCTTCATTCCTTTCTACAATTCATCAATTCTCACATTTGCACTTTCCACCATTTTGTTAGTAACCTTGTTCAAACATTTGTAAGCTTTACTTTTTGTAGAATATTCTAAGAATATCCCTTCATCTGGACTTTTGAATCAAACTTTCCTTCTCTAGAATCTTTTAGAATATAGCATTTTCTCCAAAAGATTTTAAATTAAATGACATTAGGTTTATGATCATACCAGATTTCATAAGGTGTCTTGTTGGTACCTTTTTCATCTTTACTCGGTTCAATGTATAAAAAGCAGTACTCACAGCTTCCCTCCAAAAGTTCTATGAAACTCCTTTTTCAATCATCAGTGTCCTAGCACAATCAACAATAGATATGTTTCTTCTCTTAGCAATCTCATTCTGTTGTGGTGTCCTCGGTGCTGACAACTATCTCTTGATTCCATTCTCATTACAAAAAAATGTAAACTCGTCATAAGTAAACTCATCTCCTCTGTCGGATCTCAGACATTTCAACTGTCTTCCAGTCTCTTTCTCAACTCAGGCATTATACCACTTAAACATTTGAAATGCATCAGATTTTTCTTTTAAGAACATTACAGACATCATTCTTGAATAATTATCCACAAGTAAAATAAAATATTTATCTCCATAATAACTTTGAGTTCTCATTGGCCCACATAAATCAGTATGAACTAAATCCAAAATACCTTGTGTAACATAAGTCTTGCTTGCAAAAATAGATTTAGTCATCTTACCCAGCTAACATTCTCTGCACATAGCATTCTCTGGTTTTTCAAGTCTCGGTAGTCATCTTACTCTACTCTTCTTACTCACTTTGTTTTAATTTGTCATAATTAACATGACAAAGCCTTTTGTGCCATAACCAAACATCTTCAACTTTAGAAAATAAGAAACTCTTCATAGATAAAATAAATTACCTTTAGATTTTTCTTGAGTATCAATCAAATTTCTCTTCTCTTCAAATACTTTCACTCTTCCATATTGAAATTCCAGTCGGTGACCTGTATTGTTTAGCTATGAAACACTCAATAGATTATACTTTAATCTTTTAACCCAATAGACATCATCACATCTTGTGTTATTCAGTATAATCATAGATCATTTTCCTTTCATGGGATATGGAGCATCATTACAAAATCTAACATAACCTCCATCATGATTTTCCAGGGAAATAAACTTAAGTGTGTCACCGGTCATGTGATGTGAACAACCACTATCTATAATCTGTCTTTCATTCTTACTTACTTGTGATATTAAGGCTCTAGGTTCTTCTTGATCAGAATCATCTTTTATAGCAACATAAACAACTTCTTTTTCATCATTAATCTCAAAATAATCATCATCACTTTGTCCTTCCTTAGCAATATGACATGATTTCTTACCTTGGTTTTTGGTATTCTCTATATCTCCTGAATTATTTTTCTCTCTTGTCCTTATCTTTATTTTCCTCCTTATCATTCTCTAGACAGTTAGATGCAAAGTGACCAATCTTATCATAATTAAAACATTTCAAGGGTATCTTACCTCGGTATTTTCCTTTGACTCTTTGTATCCTTCTAGCCAACAAATCTTCAAATTCTCTTTCATTCTCCTCACATTTAGTAAATAGATCTTCAAGTCCTTCAGTGCAACTATAGAATTTCTCACTAGCACTACTCAAATAACCATTTGTAGCAGCAACTTTCCTAGCATTTCCAATCTTTAAAGTAACTTAAATGCATTTAGCTCAGATAAAGTATACTCTCAAAATCATTGAGCTCAGATGCAGTTAACTTACCTATAGTAGCATTCAGTGAAACATTCATCTGGGGTATAGATCTCAGCTCTTGTATAGCATATACATGAATAGCGTAACTCTGTAGTAGGGCTTTCAACATTTTGCTTGTAACATCATCCTATGTTATGATACCACCAACTCCTCTGATAGAATTAACAGTGTCTTTAAGTTATGTACTATATTATATTATCTTCTCTCTTTGCTTCATCCTCATAGAGTCAAATTTTCCTCTCAAACTTTCTGCTTTAGCCTTTTGAACATGTTGATATCCACCATAGGTCAAAACAATCTTATCCCACATTTGTTTAGCAGTAGTGCAACCATCAAACTCATCATATTCCTAGTTGGTAAGTGTAGATACATTCTCAATCATGACTTGTATGTGTTCATATTTCTATCTTTTTTCACTGGTTGTCAAGGGTGTAGTGGTTGGTGCTACATATTCATTCTCAAGATAGTAAAATGCATATTCTCCTACTCTAGATATGTGTAACCTCATTCTACTTTTCCATGTAAAGAACTGGTCCCTATATGGATTTGATGCTTCCCTCTTATACATATTTAGATCTTAACTCAAGTCCTCTAAACTTATCACTTTAGAGTAACAAGGCTCTGATACCAATTTCTGGTCCCACTGAGAGGGTGGTGAATCAGACAAATCAAACTTTAAACACTTAAAACCGAACTCGCTGATTCACTTGGTAGGTACTAAATATAGTAAATAACAAATTCACCAAATATCTCAACAACATAAGTAGCAATCAATCATTCAAACTTAGTAACATCAAATTAACTCATTACCACATAAAATAACTCAATTGACACCATATTTAACTCATTGACATAGGATTTAACAAAGAAACCAAATTTGGGAAACTCATATGTATAATTAGGATGTTCATATACATATATCGAGCATGTACAAAGGGGAAGTTATTATATACACTATTATGTACAGTACTAAGTTTTTGATACTAATGCCAAAGGGGAGAATGTTACTCCAATTGCACATTGAAGTTTTCATTAGTTATCAAGTTGACATAATGGAAAGTCAGTGATAGAGTCAACACAAGATAGTCAGTATATATCACCAAAGTGTAGAGTTAACTTAGAGCACTGATCACATTCATAGTTAACCGAGTACAGTGATACTTGAGTAAACAAGTCTATACTGAGCACAGATAACACAGAGCTACACAAGAATAACCGAGCACCAGTATTACCGAGATATACAGTATACACCGAGCACCGAGGAACAACATTAACTGAGTGGAATAGAGTCCACATGAAAGTTTGTTATGGCACAATAATCTATGTAACAACTTTTGAGCCAACCTAGATAACAGTTTACATGATCGAGGAGGACATTAATTATGGATACACAACATCAACTATTTATGTCTCCTATGTGTAGATGATCAAGGTAAATTATGTACACCGTTGATCTTAGGATAAGGATGTAAATGTTGAGCTCTAATTAGGTCATATCATTTTATATATAAATGTGTAGATGTCAAATTTTGTCAAGTACGTTGATCAAGAAATGATCAAGTAGCCGCC
Organism: Thuja plicata; assembly: GCA_018584345.1. Taxonomy (NCBI): domain Eukaryota; kingdom Viridiplantae; phylum Streptophyta; class Pinopsida; order Cupressales; family Cupressaceae; genus Thuja; species Thuja plicata. The sequence continues at coordinate 1,179,840 of MU224312.1, read as the reverse complement.
ATACTAGAGACATCAGAGATCAAACAAGGGATTCTAGGACAAAGACTATACTGCAAAAATCAATTTAGAGAACTAAGGCAAGGCTACTGAGCAGAATAGAGTAGAAGGTATTATCATTCACATTGAGGTGATATGTTTTGTATGAACTTAATGGATCTGTATCTACAATTTTGAGGTTGTATATGTTTCAGATCAACTTTATGTTACTCTCTAACAATTGTAATAGACACCTAAATCTCTTAATAGAGTAGACTTAATAGTCTTATTGTAAATCTCTTAACCGAGTGCACACATAGATTGTGTTGCTAAATCCTCACAGGAGGTAGATCTAGTTGATCTTTTGTTACTCTTAATAGGGTGATATCATCAAAACTGATCATTGTTTGTAAGCTTTAACAGACTATATTTATTACTGTAGTAGTGAAATTTTGTGGGTCTCATCCCCACCGCAGTTTTTACCTTCTAACATTGGTTTTCTGTGATACCAAAATACTAGTCTCATGAGTACTTAATTGTGTGGATGTGTTATTTTTATTTTACATGCATTTACATTTCAACATTGATACTATATGTTTGGAATAAGCAATCTACTTAGTCAGTTTATACAAAACAATGAATACAAGGAATTGACTAAAAGTTTTTAAGGATACTGATTCACCCCTCCCCTCTCAGTACACACCCTTTCCATTATCTTAAGATTGGGCCAACAACTGGTATCAGAGCTTGGTCACAAGTTTGAATCCCCTCAGGTAACGCTGAGGGGGAGATTGTTAGAAAATGGTCAGTGCTCCCCTCGGGATTCGTGACAAGGGACTAACCACCTCCTATGGATTTTATAAGTCTAGTGGTTGTATCAGACATTGAAAGGTCAATCTTTTGGTGCAATGAAAACAACACTTGTAATATTACTTTAAAAGGAAACCAGAGGAAAAAAGACATATAGCAAAGATATAGTGGAGACAAGAAGAAATAAGTGACAATGTAGAGTATGAACAAGTATTGGTGAAGACTAGCATAGAAGTAAATCAGGAAAGAAACATAGCAGAATGATATTTGACAAGCTTTAGAAGAAATAATTCACAGGTCAAATTTCTTGTTGATTTATTCCTAATAGTTTAGCAAAAAGATTGTGAAATCCCTTGATTGGGTAGTCTCTAACCAGACTTAGAAGTTCTATTTAGGAACTTATTATAAATCCTTTAACAGGGTGAAGATGGTATAAGTGGGATAAAATCTCTTAACAAAGTAGTCTTTGACAAGACTTTCAATAATCCTAACATGGTATTAATTACTCCTAACAGAGTAAAGTCATTCAGAAGATGACATATTTGTAAGCTCTTAACCGGATACCTTATTACTGCAGTGATGAGTTTTAGGTTTCATCCCTAGTGCAGTTTTTCCCTCTTACCAAGGGTTTTCTATGACACCAAAATATTGTGTTAAGTTTTTGAATATTTATGTGTTACATGTTTGTTAATTTACAAGTTATCAGCTATCGGTTAATATTGCAAAAGTTATTGGTAAAAGGAAAAACAAATATCGGTATAGGTAAACATGGAAGTTTAAGTTTGAGATTGATAGGGGAAAAGTATGAGTTTTTTGAGGTATAGTTTCACCCCGCGCTCTCAGTCCCTAACCTAAATCTTTCCAATGTGCTATGTCTTAGATGACATTCAATGGATTGCATTAAGTATTGAGATGTAATGAATTAATTTTTTGTATTTAGGTCCCTGGTCAACCTAGTAAAGATAAATTTATGTAATGTATATAAATATGTAATCATTTGTAAATGTAAAAGCATGAGAGGATG
>MU224312.1:1165240-1177565 GCA_018584345.1 Thuja plicata | reverse complement strand
CACCCCCCCCCCCCTCTTAGTTTTCTATGCTCCTTAAGGTCTAAAAATTGGTATCAAATCTAGTGTCCTCTTTGAGAAGATTCACCACTTGAAGAGATCCAGGATGTCAAAGTTTAAGAAGGAGAGTCTGAGATTTGAAGTAAAAAATTACACTATATGGAAGAATCAGATGATTACACACTTGAGATGTCTTAGTTAAGAAAATTGGGTTGATACAAAGAAGGATTACAAACCTCCTGTTGATCTTTCTACTGTGACTGTTGATGAAAAGAAAGAATTTGAGATTAATATGAGAGAAAAGGAAGCTTAAAAGACTTCCTTATCATATGATGAGTATATAAACATTTTGGGATTAGAGACTGCACATGAAGTATGGGTAAAATTGGAGACATTATATGAATGAGATTCATTTGTAAAGAAAGCCAAGATACAAAGTCTGAAAAGGAAATATGAATCATTGAGGATGAGTGAAGATGAGAATATCACTTCCTATGTGAATAAGATCACTAAACTTTTTTGTTGAATTAGATGCGCTAGTGGAACATTGGATGAGAATTAGATTGTTTCTAAAATCCTGGGATCCTTTCCTCCTACATATAATCATAAGGTTGTTTCTATTGAATAAATGATAAATGTGACTAATATGATAAGAGATACATTGATTGGTAAGTTATCTTCTTTTAAAATGAGTGAATTTGGAGATAGAATGTTAGGATTGGATTATACTGAGAGGGGGGGGGTGAATCAGTATAAAAGTAATTTATTAAATTATTCAACCACATAAACATTAATAATATATTTTCAGTAAATTTATTGGAGGCAAAGGTCTCATATCCAATGGCTCAAAGAAGGTGATCGGAATTTGACCTTATTCCACAAGTGTGCCTCCATTCATAAAAGAAGGAACACCATTAAATATTTAGTGGTTGAATGCAATCAAATGATTTTGGAGGATGAACACATTGGCAAGTATGCGGCAGTGTTCTTTCAAGATACTTTCAGGAGCCTAGTTCGGAGGGGTCGAATATTTCCACGGATAATCTTCTGGGGGCTATCCCTACTGTTATTAATGTAGAGGATGAAGTTATTTTGTCCCAAGTCTCTAAGGAAGAGGTCAGAAGTGTGGTTTTCTCTATGGGAGCTTATAAATCGCCTAGTCTGGATGGCTTTCCCCCAGCTTTCTTCCAGCTTTTTTGGGAGGTTAAATCAAATATGATCTTATGCACGCAACCCGTGATTTTGTTAGAACTGGTAACATTCTGAAGAAAATAACAAAACCTATATAGTTTTGGTTCCTAAAGTGTAGGATCCATAGTGCATGGGTGACTTCCACCCCATAAGCCTCTGTAATAATTTTTATAAAATCCTCTCCAAAATTATTACCAATAGAATCAAGCCTCTGCTAGGAAAAATCATTAACCCCAATCAAAAGGGGTTCGTGCTGGGAAGACAAATCTTCGATGCGGTTATCACCTCCCACAAGATTATTCGTTCCATGGATAGAGGAAAGAATGTTGGTATGGTGTTAAAATTGGATATATCTAAGGCATATGACAAAGTCTTCTGGGAATTCTTCTATGAGGTGCTTAGGAAATTTGGTTTTTGTGATAGATTTATCAAAATCATAAAGGTGGCAGTGGAATCAGTTGACTTTATTGTTCTGGTCAATGACGCACCTTGGGGGTCTTTCAAACCTGAGAGGGGTCTTCGTCAAGGGGACCCCCTATTTGTTCTTGTTGGTTGTGGAGGTGCTTTCCTGGAACCTTCTAAGGTTGGAGGGAACTGGTTCTATTGGTGGAATTAAGCTGACCTCCACTCTTCCTCTAGAAGTTATCCAATAGTTTGTTGATGACACCTTTATTTTTGGAAAATGCTATGTCAGGGAAGGCAGGGAATGAAAATCTCTCCTAAACTCTTATGCAGTGGCTTCTGATCAAGTGATCAACTACAATAAAAGTAAACTATATTTCTTCAATACTGAACGGAGAACCCAGCTAAAGATTGTGGAATGCCTTGGTTGTATGGGAGCTGAGCTTCCTGACACTTACCTTGGGCTCTTGCTCATGGTGAAGGAGGTTTCAGACCAGTTGTGGAACTCCATTGTAGAGAAAATGTAGAAAAACTGGATGGTTGGAAAGGGAAGGTCCTAAGCAATGCGGGGAAACTTCAATTGTTGTTCACAGCCCTGCAAGGTATACCTATTTACTTCCTTTCTTTATTTAAAATCAATGACAAAATGGCAGAGAAGTTGGAAAAAATCTAGAGAAACTTTCTATGGATGGGGATGGAGGAAAAGGCTAGAATGAGTCTAGTCAATTGGGATACGGTCTGTCAACCGAAACCTTTGGGTGGTTTGGGAGTTAGGAAATTTAAAAATAGACAAGGCTCTAATTTCAAAATTGGGTTGGCAGCTATTCAGAGGCTCTATTGGTTGGAGTAGAATTATGAAGGCCAAGTATTTCAATGATGGTCATTTCCCTTATGTTCAAATTCATACAGGTCTGGCTCCAAAATTTGGAATTTCATTGCTAGAAGTTAAGGAATTATTTTTGAAGGTTTAAAATGGTTGGTGGGAGACGGTGCTAAGATTAACTTTTGGTCCCCAAGGACTGGTGGGTAGGGGATAAACCCCTTGGTCGGGAGAAGTATGGTCTAATCAGGGAAAGAATGATCCTGCATTTTGGGAGTAAAGTCAGTGATTATGTTTCTCAAGATAGGAAATGGCTAGTTCTGGTAGATGCTTACCTTGCCCAGGCTACTGTTCCTCCTTACATTGTTGGGATTCAGAAGCTTCTGGAAGGCATTAGGATCCCTATCTCTCATGTTGAGGACAAGGCTATATGGTGTCATAACAAGTCAGGGGAAATCACAGTGAAATCTGTGTACTTAACTAACTTAAAAATTGTGGCTAATGAAAATAATTGGGGAAAGGTGTGGATTCCTCAATTGATCCCTAAAATTAATTTCTTCTGGTGGACCATTCTTCATGGAAAAATTCTTACGTTGGAAAAACTCCAGAAGCAGGGAATTCATTTGGTTAACAAATGTGTTATGTGTAAAGACAATGCAGAGTCTATTAATCACCTCCTTATCTACTGCCCCTTTGCGATGCTAGTGTGGTCTAAAATGATGGGAATAATGTAGCTGGATTGGATTTTTATGAAGAATATGGATCATTTTTTTTGCAACTAGGGTTACCCCATGAAGCACCTGCTTATTATGCTACTTTGGAGAATTTTACCCCCGCATGTTTGTTGGAGCCTATAAAAGGAAAGAAGTAATCAAGTATTTAGAGGGGAGGAAAATGATGTCAAAGAAATGGTGAGAATGGCAGTGAATCTGCTGAAGGAAAATATTAATACCTATCATTGGATTACTCCCCATTCCCCCCCCCCCCCCTTCCCCCCCCCCCCCCCCAAGGAGTTAGATTGTAAGTTGGCTAAGGTATGGTAGTTTCCTCCCTCCTTCCATGCTTTTGATTTCTCCAAGGTGGTTGCAAGGAGAAATACCAAGTGGTCCCCCCTGGAGGAAAATTATGCTAAACTCAATTTTGATGGGGCGGCTCCTGTGGTAATGTTGCTAGAGGTGGCATTGTCATAGATCACCATGGACAGATGATTATTTCTTATGCTCTTAAACTTGGGATAGGCTCTAATAATGTGGTAGCTAGAAATCTCTGCCCTTTTTTGGAGACTGAGGGTGGTGGTTTTTTCATGGATCAGAAAGCTGATTATTGAGGGTGACTTAAAAATTGTGATAGAAATGGTCAAAGGTAACTTCAGTGTTGGCTGGAAAATGTATAATATATTATAGGACATCTAGTCACTTCTCCCTAGGCTAGATGATTTTAAACTACACCACATTTACAGAGAAGGCAATGTTGTTGCAGATGCACTAGCGGCCACAGGTATGGGCTTGCAAGGCATTAGATGCTAGAAAAATTTAAATTCCTTAACCAAGAAAACTATTTTTCTTATGGAAAAATAAATTAGGTTAATTAATGAAGCACGAATGAGGTTGTTTGGATAGGTAAGGCAGCTTGTAGTATTACGAGAAGAAAATCTTATTCAAAATTTAAAATTGCTATGGGAAAGGATTTTAAGTTTAGTATTACTATGAAAAGATGTACTCTTAATGCCTATTCGGGAAAAAGTATGGGCAATATAGAAAATCACGCTGACGTGGGGATTGGCACGTGTCTTGAAAGCCCTGAAAAGATGGTTGGGCTTAATTGACATTTTAAATCAAGGATCCACAATCATTTCCCTTCATGCAATGGCTTTGCTTTCATTTTGGATACCCATGTGACTTGTACCCACTTGGCTAAATTCATTAAGGCGTCAAATTTTCCCAACTCGTTACCTATTAATCACTTCACCAACTATCTTTGCCAGGCTCTCTATTTTTTTTCTGGGTTCTAGTGAAGGCTATTCTAGGTGGTGGAAGAACGCGTGAGATTTCTTTGTAGACTCAAGTGGAGGAGATTTTTGAGCATAGTTTGGATATGGATGGAGATATGGTCCGCATGGAGCCCTTGAAAATTGAGGATGGCTTCCTCAAAAACCCTTACATGGTTACTTACTTGAAGGAGGGTGGGTTCTATCCCTATATGGAAGCCATGGAGGGAAGTGATGAACTCATCTCGATGCAACTAGTGAATCCCTAGAAAAACCACAAGGTGACCATCAATGGCATAACCTTTTAAATAAATGAAGAGGCCATTGCCCAAGCCATGGGGCTCTCCACTGATGGGAGAAAATGGAAGAAGGTGATGAAGAACAGATATGACACTAGTATGAAGAAATTTTTCAAAAATATAGAGGAGCCAATTCACATTCATGGGGGTTTCAAACGGGAGGTGCTGCCTAATCCTTGGAACAAGGTATTTCTCATTCTGATGAAGTACATTACTTTGGAAGGCCGGTCTATCACTTTCTATAATTACCACTTCCCTCTGCTCAATCACTTCTGCTACAATGATGCCATTTCCTTCCCTTCTACCTACTGCACTCTCTTGAGGCCTCGGTTATGGATGTTAGAGAAAAAAGAAAGGCAAGGCAAAATTACTGCATTATCCATCACAGCTTGATTCTACACCTATAAAACTTTCACCTTGCTTTATGCCCACCTAGAACTATCACTTTGAAAGATATTAACTCTCCCTCTGAGAATGCTCCCTATGAGCTAATGGGTTCTCAGTCTAACCCCACTTCTTCCTCCAAAACCCCTATGCATAATAAGGCCAAGATTGGTAAAGTGGGTCCGACAGGTGGAGCCCAAATCAATATTGATTCAAAGGAGGAGGAAGATGATAACGATAGTTGGCGCAATTCCCACAGGATCACCTCTTATACTAGATACAAATAGAAAGCTGTAAGAAAGAGGTACCATGAAGAAGATGAGGAAGATGGAGACTCGGAGGAAGACGAGGAAAATAAGAAGGAAAGCAGTGGGGAGATTAAGAAAAGGGAAAAAATTAAGAAGGAAAGAAGCCATGATAAAAACAACATGGCCTCCCAGTCTTTGGAGGGGGCCGAGAAGAGCCATGACTCTTCTCAAATTTCTTCTATCTTTAAATTACCCACCATTGACCTGTCCAATAAGAAGCCTTTTGAGGGTAGGAAGTTGAAGTCGCCCCTCACGGCTACCTCCCCGCCCAGCCACCAGACGGAGAAGGATACTAATGGTAGCAAGAAGGAGGTCCTGCAGGAAAGCAAGGTGGAGGCTGAGAGTAAATCTAAATTTGTCGAGGATATCGTTCAGTTGTAGAAGGATGTGAAGCAGTTGTCGACCTCCTTCTTGGATTTTGTCTCCAAGAAGGATCTACGGGAGGTCATGGAGGAAATCAAGGAATTAGGGGAAAGTTTCAATAGGATTTTTGGGTTCATGGTCAAATTCATACACTCGATAACAACTACCCTCCAGCTGCTGCACATGGAAAAAGTGGTTAACCCAGGGGAGGATCAGAATGATGGGAAAATCTTAAAGTTTCTTGCGAAAGACTGGCTCAAGCTGCTGCTTAGTGGAGGGGGTAGTAACCCCAAGTATTTTTCTGTTCTTTTTTGATGCTTAGCTTTTTTCGCAGGTTTCACTGGTGGGCCACTCTAGACTTTGTTTCTATTTTTAACTCTTCTGACTGTGTTACCGATGTTTACTACTTTGATTTTGGTGTTAAATCTTCTTGTACTAACTTTCTTAGACCGGTTACCAACATCATGGTGAAGTTGGTGGTTTGTTGGTTTTAACAGGCTGGTTACCAACTTCTCAAGGAAGTTGGGGCCTGTTGTTTTTAGTTTTATGTTTTTGATTTTCAAAAAAGGGATTGGCTGAGGGTCTACTGACTCTAGTAGTGTGCTGGTAGTCTGTAGTTCTTGTGCTGGCTGTGTTTTCTTTGGGTCAGCCCCCTTGGTTTGGTTTCTTTTTAAATCAAAAACATTAATGCCTTAATTATTCTTATATTAGTTAATGCTTATTTAATCATTAATTAATCATCTTCATTTCCTCTAAAAATCCAATCTTTTGATCACTTAATCATTTCCCAAAATTAATTAAATAATTAAGTTTGTTTAATTAGTCAACTTTAGTTAATTGATCTTTATCAGTTAACTAAATTCAATTTCCAATTTCGTGTAGTTTAAATTTTAATTATTCAAATTGCCTAATTATTCCTCCAAATTATATTAATTTAATTTCACATCAATTTCTTATTATTTTTATTTCTAAAATTTTTGAGTTGATTTCATTTAATTTCAGATTAATTCCAATTTCTCATCTAATTAAATTTTTAATTCAATTAAATCTTCCAAAAATCCAAAAAAAACAAATTTATGAGAATTATAAACTCTGAAAATTAAAAAAATCCTCATAAATTGAAAAATCAATTATCTGAAAATCAATATCTCTTCAAAATTAGAAAAATCAATTCTTTCATTTTCTTCTATTTTTAATTTTTGGAAATTTTATCTTTTTAAAAATAAGAGATATCTTCATCTTTCTTGTTTCCAAAAACACTCTTCAATTTTTTAGTTTGAAATGCAAACAAGTCTTCAGTCCTGGGAAGTTACCCAAACCCTCTCTAGTCTCTAACTTTCTCATCCATCGATCTTGATTTTCCCATATTAATCTTGATCACATGTTCAACCCAGAAATCCTATATAAACCCCTGTCTTTCCTCGCTTTAGGATACAATTTTCTTAGCATCAAACTTATGTTAGTTTGTTTAACACTTATCATTTCTCAGAGTTGTTGAATCTGGATGTTGTTGGATTACCACTAAGTGCCACATCCCACAAAAACAAAGTGAAGCAATAGAAGCATTGATCATTGATTGGTTTGCATTAATTTGTTTGTTTATTTCTGATTATGATGCTTATCATTTTGTTGTTTGTAGGGTTTTCATGGGAGTGGTAGTAGCACAAGGGACTATCGACTTAGCAAAACCCTTCATTTTACTTGAAGCAGTAACCTTAGCACCAATACAAATAGGAGAAAAAATGTCTAAGAAAATATGAATATGAAGCATGATGACTAGAGCTAGAGGATCCATGAGGAGTAGGAAGACTTGTCTATATAAGAGGAAGAAAGACCTAAAGATAAAACATTTGGCTTAAGAGTCTCCATAGATGGAGCCCCAACCTCATCTACAATGAGACTAATATTAAAATGAGAATAAATTATACTAGGTGACAAAAGATCAACCACCAAATAAATCTGAGGCGAATTTTCTAAAGAAGATGACATCTTAGGGAGGAGCAAGAAACAAAAATATGAAAATATAATAGGTGGGAGGAAGTAAGATACATCTAAGGAGATTGACAATAAAAGTATCAATACCTATAAAAAATGTTGATTACTAGAAAAAATAAGTCATTAAAAGTTATGTGAGAATATATAACTCAAGTTCTTCCTATAGTGTGTTGGTTAAGTGGTGGTGGTGCTCTCGTGGCAACCAAGGTTAAATTTGATCATAAGGTTGTACCTTCATTGATACAATGTGTTTATAGGTTTGAGTACCATCTTTGATAATTTCCTAGATGAGATTCCCTATTTGTGACCTCACTAGTTTATAACTTTGCGTCAAGAGCAATTCATGTGAGGGTGAAGGTTGTGTCGTGCCGCTGTTATTGAACACACTAAAATTTTTACTAGACAATTATTTTATTCTAAAAGAATATGCATGTAATACATTTCTAATTTAAAAACAAAATATTTAGAATATGCATAAAAAATATCGCAAATCAATAGTTTTCTTCATCTTTAATTTTTAATGGTTTAGCTTCTAAATGTAACTTAGAAAGTGAAAATTTTGTACAAAATGATGATTTCAATGTCAAATTTGATGACAAAGTGTAACCCATTATTATAGGATCACTATATGATTCAATCAACTACTTTTTTTATATAGGCATCAAATCAATGGAAAGAACTTAAAAATCTTTGGAAGATAAATCCCTCTTATCTTTATCCACCATAGGTATTGCACTATAAATTTTTATACATCCTGATGCATCTTTTGTCATGTATATCTACATCTTGCCTCTCTTCTCGTACTTTGTTTGTATTGAAATTGTTCATTTATCTAATCATGAGAAGTGAACGCTTCTTCCATTGGTTTTGATGATGAAGTAGGTGGAACTTGTTATTGTTGATCAATTTCTGTATCGACTTGATGGCATTGGAACTGATTGTTCCTAATTAGACTTCATCCCATAGTGGTTATGCACCCCTCCATCACCATATATTTATATCTACTCTTTTTATACATTCCAATATATCATCCTACATAACCCTATCCCTGCATCACTTTTATCTGATCTTTTATATAACCCTACATTCTTCATTCTACTAACCTCCCACTCCATTTTCCTTGGCATCACTAATGGAGAAGGAAAGGTAGCAATCATCAAAACTCACAATATCACCCATGAGTACAACACTATAATCATCATACACATAAAGTATCTATCAAAATAGGATATTATCATCCTATCACAAAATTAGATGCTTGAATCTATAATGTAATAAAAAATAAATATAAAACTAAAAAAAAGTAAAGAGAACATCAAACAATGAAAACCATTCCTAGAAGAAAACCTATTTATTGGAATCATACATAAATTCACCACCAAGGTGTGCTCTACACATAGGGAAAAATTTATCATTCACATACTTTTGTTAGAATGAATTTAGAATAACTAAGAGGGGAGGGGTAAATCAGTTATCTTTAGGTCTAGATGTAGAAAATAAAACTTTCTGTATTTCAGATCTACTCGACAGCAGTAACATATGTCAACAAATTTAATCATGCAGTTTACTGTATATTGTAATTAGCTTGTAGAAACATAACAGTAAAACAAACCATAAGCATTCACACAAGTTGACACAAGTATTTAACGTGGAAACCCAATATGGGAAAAACCACCAGTAACATGCTACCAAGTTTCACTCTTCTGAAGTGAGATCTGTGAGGAGCCAACGTTGTTAAAGATTACAATAACACACTGTTAGGTGTGACCTAGTTAAAGGATTTAATCACCCTGTTAGGAGTGGCCTTGTTAGAGGACTTAGAAAATTTCACCTGAATGTCACCTTGTTAGAGGATTTATACAAATGAATGTTAGTTCATTCTTGTTAAAGGATTTTAACTGATACAATGGTTAGAAAGTAATCAGCAGTTGTGATCTAATACATACAACTTACTTTGCAAATTCAGATGCAATTACAACTCTAATGCTAACTTACTAGATGGCCTGCATTGTCATTGCAATCTTCTGATCTGCTTGGAAATCGGTCAAGCAATCACACATGCAACTCTCTGCTTCTATATTCAGCCTTCTCTACTAGGTCATGCCAAAGAGTAAATCAACTATGCAATCCTCTTTCATACACACATCCACTTGCACACATAATGAATAACCCCTTGAGGTTATCATATACCTCTCTGTCTAGGTCAGATAAATCTTTGCCACTTAATTAAGATCGTATAAGATCTTAAGTTAGGTCAGATCCAACGGATCATTACATTACATTTACTTCTCCAAAGTAGTCTCTAATTAAATCTTGAAACCATGCATTAATTATGGTTACCCATACATTAAATGACATTGATCAATCTTTAATTAACTTTACATATCCCAATAAAATTAACTAAGTCAGCCAGAGATCTCGAATCTCATCATTAATCCAATTACTGTAAGTTAGCCAACATCACTATTTCCACTCGGCAATTTCACTGGTGCTCAAGACTAAACAATATTTCTCATCACAAACAACTTTGCTTGGCACAAACAACTTTGCTCAGCACAAGCAACTTTTCTCAACACAAGCCAAACTTGCTTGGCACAAAACAACCAGAAAAACTGTCTTTGAAAAATAAAAAACTAATTACTTTTCCAAAGTGCCAACTGATCAAGTACCCTTTTATTTTCCTTAACTCAACCATTCACTTGGTCTTCTTGTTAAATCTTCTTCATCAATCAATAGATATGGTACTCAAACAGATAACAATAGTCTCACCAGTTAAGGTTTGACATCAATGACAAAATAACAATCGCTTGCATTGTCACTTTCCAACAATCTCCCTCTTTGACATTGATGGTAACACAAAATATTAAAACAATGATTTAACAAGCATAGTTACCATCCAATCCAAAAAGTCACATGTGTTCCTTGATATGAACAAATCTTCATTAATGTCTTTAGCTTCATTCTAATTCTCATCTGTAAAACATTTCTCCCTCTGTGTCTATAATCACACTGTAATCATTTGTGTCTAATCATCTATAGACTCCCTTTGAGTAGATAATCACTTCATTGTTTTCAATAGTAACTTTTGTCTCTATATAGGTAATCTCTCCCTTTTTATACTTCATCTCTCCCTCTAGGTAATCTCTCCCTCTTTGACAACAATGCCAAAGATTTTGATATCTTTATCATGTAAATCTTTAGTATCATGTTGATCTTGTCATCTTGATTATGACTTAATTTCTTTTCCATCCTTGTCCAACTTCACAACTTTAGTCAGCATCCTAAAGTGTGACTTATTGTGCATCAATGTGTCAAGTATTCTGAATGTAATATTTGATGTAATAGTACCATATAGAACTTAATTAGCCTCAGTTAGGGGAATCACCCCCATTTTACCTCATAGATACTCATGAGCATCCTTAGGTAGTGCCTTTGTGAATATGTCTGTTAATTGTTCTTTAGTGTTCACATAATCCAGTCTCACTTCTTTATTCTGAACTAGCTCCCTCAAGTAATGATAATTGATAGCTATGTGCTTTGTCTTTGAGTGCATAACAGGGTTTTTAGAAATATTAATGACACTCGTGTTATCACAATATATGACAACTGGTTCAGTGATTTCTTCCTTCATACCTTTCAGTAGTATCTTCAACCACACAATGTTAGAACAGTTGACTGTTGTTGCCATATACTCGGCTTCAGCTGTAGATTGTGAGGTGTAGTTTTGTTTCTTGCTTGTCCATGAGATCAATCTTTTTCCTAAAAGAAATTCTCCACCAGTAAGTCTTTTCTTGTCATCAACATTTCCAGCCCAATCAGAGTTAGTGTAAACTCCAAGTTCAAACTTGTCATTCTTCTTGTAGTTTAGATCATAGTCATCAGTTCCTTTCAAATATCTTAGAATCCTTTTTACTGCCATCATGTGAGTTTCCTTGGGGTTAGCAGAAAACCTTGCAACAATTCCAATAGCTAGGGCAATGTTAGGTCTACTGTCTACAACATACTATAGTTTTCCAATCATTTATCTATAGAGTTTTTGGTTTACTTCTTTTATGTCATCATCTTTTGTTAGCTTTTGTCTAGTAGCCATGGGTGTACTCACTGGTTTGGACTCTTCCATTCAAAAAAAATTCAGTATCTCCTTGATATATTTAGATTGAGTGATATAGATACCATTCTTCATTTGATAAATTTGTAAGCCAACAAAGAATTTTATCTCACCAAATATAGACATCTCAAATTCAGTTTTCATCTCTATTGCAAATGTCTGGCATAACACATCTTGTCCACTAAATATGATGTCATCTACAAAAATTTCAGCAAATAATGTACCTTTTCTTTTCTCTGTCTTCAAGTATAGGTTTTTGTTGTCATTGGTTCTTGCAAATCCAATCTTGATCAGATAATTGTGCAATCTCTCATACCATGCTCTTGGTGCTTGCTTCAGTCCATATGCTTTGTGCAATCTGCAAACCATATTCCTTTTGTTTGGGTCAACAAAACCATCAGCTTGCTCAATATACACTTCTTCTTCCAAGATACCATTGAGAAATGCAGACTTCACATCCATCTGATAAAC
>MU224312.1:1138827-1151222 GCA_018584345.1 Thuja plicata | reverse complement strand
TATATATATATATATATATATATCCCTCTTCTCCATATCCATCTCCATCTCTATCTTTGTCTTCCTCTCTATCGCTAACTCCTTACCTCTTTCTCTGTTAATAATTTCCCATTCTACATCTACCTTAAAAATGAGTGGTGAAAAGGCATTGTAGACCATGCATGAATCTCTACACTGAGAATACATCCTCACACATTTCGTAAGAATCTAATTGCACTAGAGAAGCCTTCTATAAATGTCTCCTTTAGACCCATGAATTTGAAACTCTTCGAAAAATAGTGTATCCAAAGAAAAGTCTCATTCCAAGCCATCCAACCCTCAGGTCGTATCACTTTACCATAATCATTCAATCTAAGTGTTTTATTTATAAATATGGTGCTCATAAAAAATAGAATTTTTATATGGTAAAATACTAATCTTATGCAATGCATATGCATTGGAGTGCAAACTATATGTTTGGCTATGATGTAAAATATTATCAGCAAAATTTATAATCACTTAAAGTTTTGATTAAGTAAAATAGGTTTTACAGGGTTCCCAAAACCCGAAATAGAGAATATCAATAAAACAATAAAAACATAAAAAAAGAGCAAGTTCAAAGTTAGGACAAGCCATGAAAGGCCAGAATAAAAAGAAATCTAGACTTCTAAAAAGCAGAAATAAATAGGATCAGCAAGTAAATCCAGGGAACCTCAAGATAAGTCCACCATGATTTTGGCTGCCTCAGCCTCCTTCAACTCCATACTGGCAGATGAAATTTTGGTTTCCTAGATCACCATCTCCAGATCCTTGTCTTTGGTGTTCTTTGTCTTCGCTCAGGTTCGCTTTCCAGGCCCCTGCTCATGTTCTTCCCTGTCTCGGTATCCTTACTAACAATGTCTTTCCCAATCAGTTTCTCCTCCAGCTTACCAATCTATGCATTAGTTTGTTCTCTGGTCTTTTTGAGAATGTTATAGCTTTGCTTAGCTATTTTCTTAAGAATTGTTTCAACCCTTGTCATGCTTTCCTCCAGCTTTTGGATGCGGGTGCATGGGTTGCTAACTTCCTCCATTTCATTGTTCTTGTTTCCCATGTTAGTGCCTTTTACCCTATTTTTGAGGTCTTCCACCTCGTGATAGAGCTACTTGATAGTCTTGTAGTTGTTGAGCATGTTGTTTCTTGAGTTATTTAACAGGTCCATATCAAATTCCCTTGTGCTATCACTGAGCACAACTAGAGAGGGGTCAATGAGCTCATCTAACTTAATGCTTCCGCCATCTTCCACCAGAATTTTGGGGTTTATGATCTCTTTAGTTATCCCCATTTTAGCCGTCTTTGTGTTGAAGTCTCTCCACCCTATTATCTTTCCCTTATCTGCCATGTAACAAAAAAACTCCTTGTCATATTCCATCCCTACCTTAGTCTAGTTCTGCATTGAAGGGTTTTTGTCCCGAACAGGGGAAGTGCTTTGAAAATTATCTTCCAGGTATGACCTGTCAACACTGTCTTCCCTATCCTTATTCTTCTTTTTTGGGAGATTACCAGAATTGGGGAACTTTCTCCTTTTTATTTTCCCACCAGTGGAAAGCTTCTCACCAGTGGGAAGCTTCTCACTATCAGATTCCATGTCACCCTCATTGTATTCCTCTTCAGAGCAAATAATCGTGGTGCTCTATTTTTTTGGGATAACCATGGTCTCTTTTTAAATTTTCACCTAGGTACCATTTTTCTTCTTTGAGGAGGAACCCTGTATGTGTTGTATGCTGAATGTGGACCTCTCAATTCAACACAAAAACAACATAGTCCTTACACAATCGATGAATTCACAAAGACAAATATGAATTGTTTGCTCTACAAATGCGATTGAAGCGACCTGTTGCCTCCTAATTAGATGTGGATGTTGAAGTTTACCCTCAGAACGAGAGCCAACAACCTGAACATTGCTAACATGGAGGATTTAAGAGTGCAAGAAAATGAGAAAAGCCATTATCTATGAGAAATTTGCAACTAGTCAATGGAAGGAAAGAATGCAATTAAACTAGCAAAAGAAAGCAAATGCTCTTAGTCTAGAAATGAAATTACTTGTAATCTAGGAAAGAAATGCTTTTAGGCTATAATTTAAACTTGCAATGAATCTAGAAAGCTTGAAAGCATAAAATTGAATTGTTAGCCCCTACAAATAGATCATAAATGAAAGCTAAACATATTCAATTTCAATTGAAATTATACTAATTATGCAACAAAATAAGCTTAAAGCATGAAAATCAAAGATAAATTGCCTATAGTAATGATGCTCTCAACAAAGTCCTCCTAATGAAGAAAAAGAGGTCCAATTTATAGAAAACCAAGGAGAGAGGATGAAGAGTTTCTTGAAAAGAAATAGTTGTCTCTTCATTCTCCGATTGAGACAAATAAGCAAAGATTATTTAAATAAAAGAATGAATTATTGACACATAAGTGTCCTTTCACATGGAATTATGGAATTCCCTTTTTGAGGATAATTCATTCAATAATTAAATAACCTTTCAATTCCTTTTATGTATATTAGCCAAAGAGGGTGGGATTGATTTAATTAAAAGCACTTAGGACTTTAGGATTAAATCAATTAATCATAGGGATTTTAGCTAATAATCATTGAGAATTTAGGAATTAAGTGTAATGTCAGATTTATGCAAATTTAGGTTTTCTGCATTTGAAACTCAGTCAATTAAAGTCAATTAAGAGAAGAATTTGCCTAGTACAATAGGACTTTGAAGATAAGAAAATGCACCAAAATTGATTGATTATTAGGTGCCAATTTTGGGGTGTTACAGTATGGTCTTTTTATTCTCATAATCTTCATTGTACTCTGAATGAAAGCCCATGCTATCCTCAGTGTTTGAGGGGATGTAATCCAAGCTTGAAACCTCCATTTTCTCTTTCTGGTTTACCTCTTTACCCAAAATCTGGGCTTTAATGTAATCATAGATGAGCACTAAAAGATCTTCAGAGCGGGGTTAGCTATGGCTTTTTCTCTATAGAAATTGATATTATCATTAATGGAAGTATAAAGGTAAAAAGGGATAGAGATCAACATGCCATGGCGGAAATGGTTCAAAAGCACGAAGTGATGAGTGCGGATTCTATCAAACCTGGCATCAAGGGTTATGTAATAGATGATGGCACAGAGCACAAACTGCCACAACATTTTCAACCCATCAGGCAAGTAATGAGTGCCAAATTTGGTGAGCTATTCCTTTTCTTTGTCATCTCTTACGAAGTCATTGATGGCAGCATCTGAAATCTTGCAGTCCCTATAGAACTTTTTTCGGCCGAACCAGGTTCGGTCGAAACCCTGCCACCACATGGACGCCACTTGGCGCCGTGTGTGCGCCACGTATGTCCGGCCGAAACATATTCGACCGAAACATGTCCGGCCGAAATATGTACGGTCGAAACATGTCAAATGGTCCTCCAGTGTGACACAGTTCCGTACTTTTACCCGTAGATCTAGACCTTTGTTTCCAGTACAATTCCTCCTTGCCAATCACATTGTGGTATTCTGATTATAGATTTTTTTCAAGGCTCAAAGTATTCTCATCATATCCATCCCTCTGGATAACCTCTTGAATTTCTCCCAATTCAGAGATGGCCTTTTCTTTGGATGCAAAGATGTCCCTGAACTCCTTTTTATTCTGGAGTTCGATGTTGGTTTTAACATTTCTGAGTTTTTTGGCTATTTTGAACATGGTCGTGCCTTTGATATCAATATTCCACCATTCCTTAATCTTTTTGTTGATATTAGGGTGTGTGATCCACATTCTTTCAAATCTAAAAGGAAATTTCCTTTGTTTTATTAACGGATCCAAGGTGAGGGAAATGGGGGAATGATCTGAACAAATTCTCACCATATCATAAAGTTTGTTGTTGTGGGAGCTCATCCAATCAATAGTGATCATTTCTCTATCCAGACGAACCTAAATGTAGTCAATCCCAGTTCTCTAATTACTCCTAGTGTAATTAGCCCCCTGAAGGTCTAGGTCAAGTAGCCCCAGATCATTGATGAGGTCCATTACGTCCTGCCTACTTTCCAGGTCAGGTAGGATACCTCCCTGTTTCTCCCCAACCTTTAGAGGAGTGTTAAAATCCCCCATGATGATACATTTAGACAGGTCTAACATTGACATAATTCCTCTGAGTTTATCTCAAAAATATTTGCGCCCACATTTTGTGTTATGAGCATAGATATTCATGATATACCAACTTTCTTTGGATTTAATGTTTGTAATGTTAAGGAGAAGAATGTTACCTTCACCATAAACAATGTCAGTAGTCCAGAGAGATGCGTTCCATAGAGTCATCAACCCTCTTGAGGCTCCTTCCGAGTTTGTAGTAGACCTATTCATGGACTTGCTAAACTTGATTCCTTCCAGTTTGTCCTTAGTCATCTTTGTTTCTTGGATTAGCATCACATCTGGTCTATGGTCCCTGATCATATTTCTTACAACATCCTACTTGTGCAGCCCATTTAATCCACGTATGTTCCATGATATTAACTTCATTTATAACTTGAGGTATAGGCTAACTGGATGGTTTGTTGGGTTCCATCCGCTATGTTCCTACAGGCTTCTTCTTGCCAAATCTGGTCCAGTGATTTGCATTCTGGCATTTTTTTATTACCTCCTAGATCAGCTTTGTTCTTACTTCTAGTTATAATTGGGGAGACTAGGGAAGGATCCCTGCTGCTTTTTTTGTTCTTGACTTTTGTCAATTCCCCCTCCTTCTCTTCTTTGTGTTTAGCAAATATTCCTTCCATTCTTGTGAATCTCCCTAGGGTGGCTGAGATGAGAAGTGCTTCCAGTTTTGTATCCATGCTCTCAGAGCTCATGGGATTCTATGGGGCCTCATTCATTAGATTTTGTGTGGGAAAATAAATTCCTATTTCCCATGAACCTTCAGGGAATCAAGATCCCTTCAGTGAAGGGGAGAGGGGGGACTCTTTTTCACACCCCTAATATATAGAGGGATTCAAAGTGCTATCCTCTGAGATTGGATTTGCCCCTACAAAAGGCATCAGGTCCATACATTCTACCTCTGTAGAAAGGATCTTTATTAAAGTATCTTTTGTTGTAGCCAAAGTCATTTCAGTTTCTCCCCCATGTTTTGGGGGTTCATTTTTCCTCCAAACCTGAGGGCCAAAGTGAGAGTTCTCCTGATTTGGAGCCTCATGGTGTTGGTCCTTTATATTCCCTCCAGACTTTTATGTTTTCTTAGATTTTTCCTTTGCCAGAACAGGGCGTCTCCTTACCATATGGCCTACCTTTTTGCAATGAAAATAGGCAAAAGGAACACTTTCATATTCTAGTTTCTAGAGTCTTTTACCAAGCTTTGAGTGGATTTCTATGACCTCTGGCATATCTGTTCCTTCTTCGACACTGATGCAGATTCTTGAAAAAGTGAGGTGCCTCCTATCCTCAGTCACAGTGTCGATAGAAAGAAGTTATCCAAAATCTTTAGCAATCCCCGCAAAGACATCTTCATACTAGTACTCCAGTGGGAGCTCAGGTAGCCTAACCCAAACTAGGGCTTGGACAAAAAATGAGTCATTTAGGTCCATATTTGGGGACCACTTCTATAGGGCAAGAGTGGATTTACCAATCGCCCACGCCCCCGCACAAAGTATCTTGGTATAGTCTTCTTGGCACGAGAACTCAAAAGATAAGAAGCCCCTAGCCATGGCTTTTATTTCCACCTGACCCTTTAGAAGCCATTTCCTCTTGGTAAAGGATCTAACAATATCTATATTTGGCCTTGAGCCAACAAATTTACCCACTAGTGTGAGAGACATTGTAGCGATATTGTGGTCTATGAGTTCATCAGGTAAAGAGATAGCATATTTTCCTTTCTCTTTTTCAGAGAGATCTTTTATAATCAGAAAAAGGGACTTGCCTGGGGGTTTGGTGCCAAAAATGGTTGACCACGGGTGATGCCAGTCTGAATCTGCTTTGTCACCATGTTCAGCTTCTGACTGTTCTTCTTTAGACCCCACCTCCTCTTTACCTGGATCCTTCTTTCTTTTGCGTGGGTCCCCAGCCTTGTTTTTTGTGTCTCCTTTTTCTAGGGCTGCTAGGGCATCTCCATCTCCTCCTCCCTCTGCAACTCCTGATGCCTACATAGATGGTTTCCCACCCGCATTCAAAATTGGATATTTTCCCGCTCTGGTAGCTCCCGCTCCAGTCGTCATTACTGATTTTTTCCTGCTACAATTGTGTAAAACATAATGTATAATCACTTAAAGTTGAACATAAATTATATTTTGAAAAATATTTCTTATTTTTATACAATACAAAGCATTAATATAATGAAGTTAAAAATTGTCACATAGTTAGAATCTAAAACTATCACAATATTTCTAATATAGATTGTGAAAATTATATTGTTAATAAATAGTATTGTTGTATTCAATTTGTCTCTGATATAAAGATTAAAGTTAATATGGATTTTGATTAGGAAAACCATCAAGATTGTTCATATTGCATATAAATTATATTCTAACACCAAATAATTTTTAGATTCTCCCCTATTCCAAATCCTGTAACCAACAACTTCCTCTATTTTAATGTAAATTTTTCCTTTCCAACTATACATACAACTATATGGTTGAAGGAGTTTCTTTACGAGAAGTAACTGCTCCAACTACTATACTTGGTTCAAAATAATAACCAAACCCAACTACCTCATTCCATAAAACTCATATAAATAAAAAATTTTATTTTTAATTAACTTAATTAGCTTACTAAGTTATCAAACATAATAATTATCAATAACAGTACCAAATAACTCACATAGCCCAATGGTAAACTATCTAGCCTTCCTCCTACGAGGTAACAGGTTTCAGGTACAAATCTCCTAGACAAGCTAGTTTTCTTAATTAGGCATTTTATATTTATTACTCTTATTTATTTTATTTTAAAAACATAATATTTACATCAAAGTATATTTATGCGCGCACACACACAGACACACACACACACATAGGCATATATGTGTGCACCCATAGATATATAAATATAGATGTATTATATAGATATATAAATATAGATGTATTATCTGTGTGAGTAAGTTAATGTAGTGTGATTTAATGTGTGTGTATATATATATATACACACACACACACACACACATTAAATCACACTACGTTATCTTACTCACACACATAATACATCTATATTTATATATCTTATGAGGACATAACCGAGAATCATAACTTACAAAAACATAACATCCATGAAAAATAAGAACATAATCAAGTGACCAGAACATAAATCTTAAAACTTAAAACCATACAAAATAATGATACTGTCCAACCCAAAATAGGGTGACTTCCCTAAATAGGAACCTAAGTGAAAAGGGTATGCTAGAGGAAACCTTGATAATATCTCCACAATAACAAAGTTCGAGGATTTTGAAGGCACTCTTCGACCCATGTGGCTAGGTGGAGTTGATGCCTGGTACATGCAATCCAACATCACCAAGAGAAAAGGATATGCATATATATCCTGTCTACCCCTTTGCCCTCTCTCTTTATCTATCCCTTTTCTCTATCTACCCCTTTCTCCTCTCTCCTTTTCTATCCCTTTTCTTCTCTTTATATCCCTCTTCTCCATATCCATCTTCATCTCTATCTATGTCTTCCTCTCTATCGCTAACTCCTTATGTCTTTCTCTGTTAATATTTCTCCTTTTATATCTACCTTAAATATGAGTGGTGAGAAGGCATTGTAGACCATGTATCAATATCTACATTGAGAATACATTCCCACACATTTTGTATGAATCTGATTGCAATAGGGAACAAATATCTTCTCCAGGCCCATGAATTTGAAACTATCCAAAAAATAGTGTATCCAAAGAAAAATTCTCATTCCAAGCCATCCAACCCTCAAGTCATATCACTTTACCATAATCATTCAATATAAGTGTTTCATTTATAAATATGGTGCTCATCAAAATTAGAATTGGTATGTGGTAAAATACTATTCTTATGCAATGTATATGCATTGGAGTGCAAACTATATGTTTATTTTATCATATGAGTTTTAAAACATTATCAACAAAATTTATAATCACTTAAAGTTGAATATATACTATATTTTGATAAATCTGTGTTATTTTTATACAATACAAAGCATTAATATAATGATGTAAGAAAATGTCACATAGTTAGAATCTAAAAGTATCACAACATTTCTAATATAGATTGTAAAAAAATTTCATTATTAATAAATAGTATTGTTGTGTTCAATTTGTCTCTAATATAAAGATTAAAGATAATATGAATTTTGATTAGCAAAAGCATCAAGATTGTTCATATTGTATATAAATTATATTTTAACACCAAATGATTTTTTCAACTATTGATACTTCATTAAAAGTTTAATTGAGCGAAAAAATCATTTCAAGAACATCTGAATATACATTCTATTGCTGTGATGAGTTACATGAAGATAAGACCATTTCATTTTTCGTTAAAGAAGAAAATACTAAAAGACCACTATATTAATTGTTACACACATATCAGGTTAATCTATGGGACTACTAACATAAGATAGCTCGGTCTGTCTAATAGTAGCACCACATAATCAATCATAATAATTTCTACTTCTTATCACGGATAAAAAAGGATATGCACGGGTATGTGCACCAAGTTGTGAACCAAAAAGGGGGGTATAAGTGGACATAATTTTTCTTAAATCGGGTAAACTTGAACTTGAAATCAACGTTTGAGGGTCATGCACTTAAAATAAGATGTGTTAAAAATAAAAATTGTAGTACACTCTGAATCTAGTTTCTAAAATACTAGATCTTTGATACCTCATATGAGGTCCAAGGTATGGATCTCAAAAACTTGTTTCCCAATTTGGCTTAGTGGACATTCGGAACACTTGGGTCTGACTTGCGCCATAATGTTCTTGATGCTTTGCAAGCTAAAGAAGATCCCTCCTAACATTTACCCAGCCAACTGGAGCTAATGGAGCTAACGGTTTGATCCCATGACAAATGGTTTGAAACAACAATAATGAAAAAGTGGCATAGCAAATTTTAAAAGTTTCTCGATAACATTTGTGCAAATTTTGACAATGTTGAAAAATGTTGGTATTAGGACCTCTAGACCTATTGAAAGGACTTAGAAAACCCTTAGAGCTTAGAGATTAGAGTTTACTTAACTAGCAAGTGAATGTTCTTTGAGCGGTAGGATAAGGACCCTATGATAAGTTGAGGGGTTCTTAGGGTGTCTTAGAAGTTATATGTTGGGAGTCTTCACAAGGCCATGGAGGTATATTGAAGGATTGAGGACATTCACAATTAGTGAACAATCAGAGATTCTATTCATGATTTTGAACAATAAATAAGAGTAAAAGAACAATGGTTCGATGTTCCAGATGATGTTCAAGGTTGATTCATAAGTCAATAAGTGATTGGTTAGGGTATGAGTTCAGCATTGGTTGAATTGAGTCCAAGGATGGAGAGTGAGAGTTCAAATCAGTTTGAGTCATGATGGCTGGACAAGGAAGTGAACTTATTCAAAAATATGATGTATAGGTTACCAAAATCCAGGGATCTCTGTTGAAAGCTTTGCATTCAACCTAATTCCTTGAGGGAGTACCATCCTTTTATGAATTCCTTGAGTTGAATTACATTAGAACAAATTCTTTGACCATAAAGAAATACCAAACAAACATACACTAATTCTTTGATGACACCAAGTAACCACAATACAAATTATTAAGCTATGATATTTTGAAAACAATGTATTATTCTATTTTATAAATATTTATAAAATATTACCTCAGGTGTTTGAGCTACATGTCCATGTCTACTAGAACTAGCACTCCTTGGTGTGCTCGTACCACCAGCTACACCCTGCAATGCATATTATTCATGTATCAATTTAGATTCTTCTATACATAAAAATTTATTTACTTTTAACAGATTAAATTAATTAATTAAAATGACATGTCAAAAAACTAATTTAAACAAACTTGTGTTGGCTCTGTACCATACACCATTGATAACAGATCATCTGTGAGGGACATATCCTCAGTAGTGGATGCTTGAAATATTCTCCCACAATGTACAAATGAATGGGATGTCAAACCATCCACACTCGCCTGACTATCTACCCCATCACATATACCATTACAACTAATGCATATATACTCAATGGGCTAGGCTGACCCTACAACTGTATCTAATGATAATGGAGCTGGCACATGATGAGATGATCCTAATGGTGCATCTGACGACAATGGAGCTGGAATGGGATGGGATGATCCTAATGGAACATCTGATGAAGATGGAGGTGGCACAAACACTGATTCATCCTCTCCTCCAACTAACTAAGTTCCATGCTGGATAATGATATCAGCCAATGATGCAGCTGCATGAAGAGTCTGTATATCCATAGAATCCTTCACCACTATGAAGACCACAACATGAATGAGGGGTTTTCTTATAGTATGCCTCCTCTCTTGGAGTTAGGTAATCCTATGTGCCCCAGGTCTATCCTATGCAGATCCTCTCCCTCTACCCTGGAACTCATGAAAGTCAAAGTAATTCAGCTTCTCGCTGAGGTTAAACTCATAGTATAGCTTCCTCAAAAAATATAAAGGCACCTCATTTTTATTATAAGGTGGTTGGTCAAATACCATTTACCACCTATCCTAAAAAGATGATTTCATCCCCCTATGAGCACAACAATGTATAGGAAACCATTTTGTATTATCTTCTAGGGAATTGGTAGTATTAGGATCGATAAAAAGGGCACATATGTCACATTTATTTATGGCTTTTCTTTTTACATCCTCATATGATAAACCATCAGCATAATATGAACGAAATCTATCCCTCCATGAACCACATTTTGTCACCTCTTGAGACACCTCATTTGCACTATTGGATATTTTTCTAATGTAGTGGCGAGGGTAGAGTGATGCTGAAGACTGGAAGCCTTCAACCTATTGACTAATATATTAATTTGTGCACTATTTTGGTTAAGGTGTTGCACAAGGTCCTCTTGTGTTGCATTTACATGATCTAATGACACATGTGGAGGGTCTACAGGTGGTGGTGGTTGTGGACGAGGAGAATTTTGAGGAGGCTTTATGGGTGGCGATGGTGGTGGACGAGGAGAATTTTGAGGAGGGTTTACGGGGGGTGGTCTTTCATTTATTTTTCCTCTTCTTGAGTTGTTTGATGAATTTGATATGAAATTAATAAAAGAAAAAAAAAACAATATAACAACAAAAACAATAAACCATACCTTTGTTATGGGGCACCATTGCTTGAAAATGTGGAAATTGTTGAAGAAATGTTGTTTTCTTGAAAGCACAATCGAGTTTTGATGTTTTTTGCCCTCC
Organism: Thuja plicata; assembly: GCA_018584345.1. Classification (NCBI taxonomy): domain Eukaryota; kingdom Viridiplantae; phylum Streptophyta; class Pinopsida; order Cupressales; family Cupressaceae; genus Thuja; species Thuja plicata. The sequence continues at coordinate 1,139,845 of MU224312.1, read as the reverse complement.
TTCACTCTGCTGCTCTACAGTTTAGGAGTTAGAAATTGCCTAATCTGCTGGCTTTCTGAAATATAATATGTTTCTAATAACTCGATCAGGTTATAAAAAACATCTAAGAACCCGGTCGGGTTATTAAAAACATCTCAGAACCCGACCGAGTTCTGAGAAAGATAGAGTTTTTTAATAATATTGTCTAGGCTTGGTTACCAAGCCTAGTACAATTTTGAAATTTCAATAACCCGATTGGGTTATATGAAATTTGAAATTTTTTTAAACATGTGTCCACTTTTTTGACTCACAACTTGGTGCCCATACCCGCACAACTGTAATCAAATTTCAAAACTCTTACACTTGCTAAATGAGATGAACAAGACCCAACTCAACTCAACATAACACAACTATGAAATAGTTTTCGTCAGGGAAATATGATTTAATGTTTGACCAATCACAACTACGTCGTTTACTTCTTTACCCTCCTTTACTCCTGGTTTCAATACCATCCTTACCTCGTTCCCAAGTCAGTAACATAATCATAATATTCTATACTACATAATAATAATTCCTTATGATGCAATGACTCCTACTTTTTATGATCTTTATATATACTCTCATAATCATATACAATAAAAGATGAATCATTTTTAATTAGATTTTAATATTTTATTTTCAATAATTAAAATAATAAATTTTAAAAATAAATCTAATTTTAAAAAGTTAAAAATATTACACCAAATTTTGTAGATAGCACCTTTTTCTATATCATATCCATTAACTTAATAAAAAAATATTTTTAATTTTATAAATGAACAAAACAATATAAATTATTTTAAACATAATTTATTTTCTTCTTTCTTTAACTCTAATTTGAAAAAAAATCTCAAATGGTTAATCACTTCTCATAGTTGGATAGATTTGGAATATTTTTTAATGTTTGCAATGCATATGCATTGGAGTGCAAACTATATGTTTGGCTATGATGTAAAATATTATCAACAAAATTTATAATCACTTAAAGTTGAACATAAAT
>MU224312.1:1096151-1108018 GCA_018584345.1 Thuja plicata | reverse complement strand
ATTTCAATTTTGTTAGTTCAGTATGACTCATTTATTTCACATTCAGTTTTAAATCCTAACTTAGATTTGTTAATTGTTAGAATCTGTAGTCATAAGTTATTTGCAAGTTTTCAGTTATTGGGTTCACTCGCCCTGGTTTCTAACCTAAAGTGCAAGGATTCAAGTTAGAGAAACTACTTCGAATCCGTCAATTGGCATCCTGTAACCACTAAGAAGAAATCCAGTGATTTCAGGAGCCAACACTGTCTATGCCAATGCTCCTTAACTATATTTCTTGAAAAGTGGGTACCATCATATCTGGATTAGACAAGGGAATGAGTGGAAGGATGCATTCAAGACCAATGAAGGGCTCTATGAATGGTTGGTTATGCCCTTTGGGCTCTCAAATGCTCCAAGCACATTCATGAGGCTCACGAATGAAGTATTGGAACCTTTTATTAAACATTTTGTTGTTGTATATCTAGATGACATATTGATTTTTAGTAAGAATAGAGAAGAACCTCTAACCCACTTGGAGTTGGTTTTGGAAAGGCTCAAACAAGAAAAGTTTAAGGTCAATTTGGATAAATGTGTCTTCTTGTAGGAAGAGTTGGGTTTCCTTGGATTTTTCATCTCAAAGGGAAATCTCAAAATGGATCAAGAAAAGGTGGAATCCATACTCAATTGGACCACACCAAGGACTGCTACTGAGGTAAAAACTTTTCATGGACTAGCCAGTTTTTATAGAAAATTTATTAGGGGTTTTAGCAATGTTTGTCGCCCTTTAATTGACACAATCAAGAGTAGAAGAAAGTGTCATTTTGTATGGACAAATGCAGAGAAATCTTTTGAGTACTTGAAAAGGAGGGTAGTAGAAGAACCCATATTAGTTTTTCCTGATTTCAAGAAATTTTTTACAATAGAATGTGATGCCATCAATAGGGCCATAGGGGGGGTTCTAAGTCAAGAAGGAAAACCAATAGCCTTTTTTAGTGAGAATTTGAATGAGGCAAAACAAAGGTACTCAACCTATGGTTTGGAAACGTGTGTAATGGTTCAATCTTTAAGGAAATGGAGGCATTATTTGTTGCCTAAGGAGTTCATAGTTTATACTAATAATCATGCTCTGAGATTTTTGAATAGACAAGACAAGTTAAACCAAATACACATCAAGTGGATGGAATACATCCAATCATATAATTTCACAATTAAACGCAAGAAGGGTATAACCAATAAGGTTGCAGATGCCCTTAGTAGAATGAATCTGACCATTCAAGAAGTCAGATTGGAGAGTGTTGGAATCAATTGCATGAAGGGGATGTATGAATAGGATGAAGAATTTTCAGAGGCATACCAAGTATTCAAGGATATGAGTGACAGATCTCATAGTGATTTTGCAGACTACATGTTGCAGGAGGAATTACTTTTTAGAGGAATTCAACTTTGTATTCCAAGAGGATCCATGAGAGAGAACATCATGAGGGAGAAGAATTTTGGAGGCTTACAAGGTCTCTTTGGATTGGATAAAACTTTGGAGATGGTAAGAAGATTCTATTTCTAGCCCAAAATGCAGATAGAGGTAAGATAGTTTGTTGAGGAGTGCATGGTTTGTCAGAAATCCAAGGGTAGATCATCCAATGTAGGATTGTATAACCCTTTACCCATCCCAATGAAGCCTTGGAACTCCACCAGCATGGAATTTGTATTGGGCCTACCAAGAACCAAATAGGGATATGATAGTACCTATGTGGTAGTAGATAGGTTTTCCAAAATGGCCCATTTCCTACCCTGCAAAAGAACCCATGATGCCTCTCATATAGCAGGGATATTCTTCAAGTAAGTAGTGAGGTTGCATGGGTTACCAATGACCATAGTATCTGTTAGGAATTCAAAATTCCTTGGACATTTTTTGAGAACATGTAATGGAAAATATTAGGGACCAACCTATCATACTCATTGGCATATCATCCTCAAATAGATGGCCAGACAGAGGTCATAAATAGGTCCCTTGGAAACCTATTGAGATGTTTGAAAAAAGACCATGGAGCCACATGGGATGCATTAATACCATAGGTAGAATTTTCCTATAATGACTTAGTAAATAGGAGCACTAGTCATAGCCCATTCCAACTTGTATATAGGACACACCCTAGAGGTGTATTGGAGTTAAGAAACATCAGTAGTATGGCAAGAAGGAGTGCACAAGCATTTAAGACTATGTAGATGTCATGAAGGAACTTCACCAAGAAGTCAGGAGAAAACTTGAGAAAACTTTGGAGAAGTACAAAGAGATATCAGATAAAAGAAAGGACGTGCATTATAAGGTAGGGGACATGGTAATGATCCACCTCCAAGTAGAGAGACGTCCTAAAGGGAAGTATACAAAATTGATGATGAAGAAGATGGGACCCTTCAAGATATTCCAAAAATGTGGAAACAATGGCTATAAAATTGATTTACCTCTAGAAATTGGATTGTCTAACACCTTCAATGTATATGATATTTATGCCTATAAAGGCTCTCATGTCTTTGATGCAGGTCTAGAAGGAACACAAAAAGTTTCAGTACTTCAACAACTTCCTCACCCAACTCAACATGAAGTTGAATCCCTCTTGGATACAAGGGTCAGTAAATAAACTAGGAGGAGAGCATATCATGAGTATCTAATCAAGTGGAAGGACAATCCATTGAAAGATGTTGCATGGCTAATAGAGAAGGACATTGAGAAGATGGGACTCCCAGTTGCAGCCATTACAAATCAAGGGACTTGAGTTTCAATGGCCTGAGGTGTATGGTGCAAGGCACAAAAGCTATGTCCTTCCCTAGGGTAGATTAGTATCCTTTTAGATCAGTTGGTAGAAGAGTAAAACAGTTGGTAGATGAGGAAAATGTAATAAGCCCGACTGTAAGACCTTTTGGATCCTAGGTGCAATTATAAACCAGGATGCCAAAATGATCAAATGGGCATAATCTTGCAATTTCTAGGTTTCCCACTAGGTTTAGGTCATTAGGACATGTTTTTTAATCCATTTTTGGCATTACATAAGCCTAGTGTGCAAAGAGTTATAAATTGGCAAAATTATCAAAAATGTTGTTTGACAACATTCACAACTTTTCAAAAAGTTGCTCGGTATAGTTGAAAAGTTGAAAAATCAGTCCATAATGATTTTAATTATAGTTATTACCATTTAAACTGGTATTATAACATGTATGAAGCCCATTCATGGGTTGGAATTGATTGTACAGACTTTTGGAAGGGTGAACAAATAAAGAATTATGTTATTTTTGTGTATAGTTACTGTGTTTTTGAGTTTGCAGGAACTGTATGGATTAGTACAGATGAAAATCTAATTTATTTTGTTTTTTTAGTCATCTATATGATCTTTTATTTTTATTTAGGTTGATTTGGTTTAATTTGGTGAGAGAACAGTAAATTGCAAGTTCACTGCTTTTGTAAACCCCAGAAACTGAGGTTAAATTGTTAATGGGGCCCTAACTTGCTTTCCCATAGTGAAAAAAGCATGTCCCTTTAGGAAATTCAAGTTAGGGGAGTCATCTTGGAGATTCCTAAAGCATAGAAGCATAGGATTCTATTGGAGGGGTTTTCCACCCAGCCCTTGGTCAAATATCTCTATGTATTTGACTAGGAAAGTAGGAGATAGAGTGGATAACTAGTCGAGCAATGATTGAAGAGACTTTGGGAATGGTTGGGATCGACCATTTGGAGTTTTAGGAAGAGTCCTAAGGGGTTTATTTTGTTTCATGAACCCATTTTCAAACCATTGTTTTGTTATCCAAGCCTGGTCTAGCCAATTAGGTTTGTGGACAGAGTGAAAGTTTGATGCTATAGGAGTGAATTCATAAATCCATCTCTTGGGGTCTGTAACAAGGGGATAAAGGGTATCCTAAAAGGTAAGGATATTACCAATTCATTTGGAGAAGTTGGGAGTTATCCACCAAAAATAGAGTAGGAAGGGCTACTAGGTTGACTGTCCTAATTTGAGTAGGATAGGTTGTGGGTGTTTAGGAACACTAAAAGTGAGTGATTCCTAGTGCAATAGGGCAGGGTAATACCTTCCCACCATTTAATTTAATTCCCATATAGTTGGGATAGAAATCCTTCATTTTGTCTATTTGAGGGAATTGATCCCTAAATCCTAAATTGGATCCAAGTTGTGAGAAGTCACTAGGAGTCAGGGAGAGTTATGGCATAGTAAGTCCACTTAAGAGAGGGGGTATAGACCCTCTAGGAGTTTTTGGATCAAGGAGATGGATTAAGGTAGGGATTTGAGGTTCTTCTAATCAAGGAAGACCAATCTAGGTTGTGTGGTTGCTTGCTCTGCATCATGAACCCTAGGTGCTCCTGCACCAGTTTCTTGGTCATGTGATTTCTTGATGGCTTATTTATGTCTTTTTTCTACCTAATGTACAATCTCTCCACCATATATTTTTTTCCTTGGTGTTTTATTTTTTATTTTGAAGTGTTTTAATACTTCTTCTTCAATCTCATAGATTTGAGCATGGTTTCTTCCCTAATTTTTGGTTTAGGGGAATTTCATTCTCTTATGGCTAACCATTGTTTTTGAGATGTGCTTGTTGTGGTTAACAATGTTGTGCAAGATACTATCACTAGTGCTATTGATGATCTGCAAGCTAAATAATACCTTTCGACTTGGGATGTTGTTTCTTCTTCTTCCAAATGGAATAATTCAGAAAATTACTACTATGTAATGGGATGTAATTTTGGGTTAAAATAACTCAATTTTAATAGAGCTTTTAGGAGCTTCAAAATTTTGATGAATTCTTGTTATTGTTTAAGATTCTCCAATATTTTCTAAAAAAATAATATGATTAAAAAATAATGGCAACAAGATTTTTTTTTTTGAAAAACTAAGATATTGGTTAAGATTTTATATCATTTTCTAGAGGGGGGTTTCTTAAAGTTATCTGAGATAAACACAATGAATTAAAAAATAAGTTGTGTGTATGAAAATACACCTTCATGAAATTAAGATTAAGAGCAACAATTCTATGGAAAGATAATACAAATTAATCTAAGAATTGAAGCTAAAATCTATATCATGTCATAGTTCTCTATCCAAGCTTTGTTAAGAGAGCTCTCAGGCTTAATCACTCTCAAGGACATTCCTAGAATGAGATATGAATGGTAAACAAATGCTCAAATCTATCTAGAATGCTTAAAAATGCTCAAAATACTCCAAGATATGTGAGAAAATAACAAATTCTCCTAAACATGATATGCTAGAATGCTAATGCAAATGCTAAAGTTCTCTCAAAAGCTCTCCAATGCTATCAAATGCTCTCAATGTGCCTATAATAAGGATGCTTTTGCTCTTAAAATTCTTGGATCCCAAACACAAAGGAAATGTCTTGTATTTATAGCATTTTCCCAAGGGTAGGGGGTAGAGTGAGTTAATCATGATCAAAGTTTGGTTAAGTCAAAAGCTTTGAGGTGTTTTCAAATGGAGGGAAAGTTGGTTCGTTGTCTCAAAGATATTAGGAATTTAATAACTCCATGATTTAATTAAATTAGCCATGGAAGGGTGATTGGGTTGGATTTGATCTTTTTGATTTGAACTATACAATTGAAAAATCAATTGCATAATTTGATTAATCCCTTTAGGCTTGAATTTAATTATTTGATCTTTTAATTTGATTTGAATTGTGTCCATTTGATTTGATCCATTTGTTTTGCATTGAGATGACATTTTAGACATTTGGCTGAGATTTATAGTTTGGAATGCTTGAGATACACCTAGTCAATTTTAGGTGTCTACAAATGCCCCTCTTTTAATTGATGTGTGAAGCGCATTGATTCAAAGAAAGCTTGATTGTCCTGATCGTTGATTTGATACTGATGAGATGATATGAAAACCTGATATGAAAACTCTGATATGAAACCCTGATATGAAACCCTGATATGAAATCCTGATATGAAACCTTGATATGAAAATCTGATATGATGCTCTAACATGAAACCCTGACATGAAAATCCGATATGAAACCTTGCTATGATGCTCTAATATGAAGCCCTTATATGAAATCCTAGTATGAAACCCTGATATGATGCTCTGATATGAAACTCTGATTGATAAAGTTTGAAATTTTAATGCCCCAAATTTGATACAAGATATGATGTAGAATCCCAGTTTGATGATATGATGATGCCCCCTCGGAAATGAAATCATATTGATCGTAGGTGAAATTTTTTGATGAACAATGCTGATAGAAGAGATCCAAGATGATTGCATTTTTGATAATAATGATGTTTGGAAAGATCTTGAACAAATGCCCCAGTGTGCAAAATATGCAGATTAGGTCTGAGTAGGTCAAAAAACTCATAAAATAGGTTAAAATAGCTTAAATAGGTTGAAAAACCCAAATTTACTATTCATTTTCACTTTTTACTATTGAGATTTTGCTCTGAGCCTCTGACGATTGACAGTGATGGTGGTCCCCATTCGAGAGCACAAATTCAAGCGAGCACACAGATATCAGAGACCTCTTGACTACGGGCCTCCGATGAGTGGTTCGAACTCCCTTAGTGCATTTATTGCTTTTGAAATAGCATTTAATACATCTTTTTATTGCTTTCTAGGAAAAGTGTAGCAAAATGCCATGTAGGATAGGTAAAATGCTACGTAGGGCACAGAAAAGCCGCGTCTGCACTGTGAAAAGCCGCATATGCGCAATCCTTAGCCACGTAGGAGTTAGGGTAAAATTGTCACCCAAATTGTAATGATCCGCCTGGAAAAACCCTAGTTTTTAAAGGCCATGTATGAGGTGTGAAAAGCCGCATAGGCGTGTAAAAGATTGCCTAATTGTTTAAGCACCACCTTCGAGTGGTAAAGAGCCACTTTTAAAGATTAAAAAGCCGTGGGGCTTAAAATGCCACGTACACTAAGTTAAGTGACGCCTACCATAAAATTGAAAATTTGATATAGGAAAATGATGAACTCAATTTGATTGATCGTCTAGATGACCCAATTAGATTCTAATCTAGAAAATGTACGTCCAGAATTTCACGTAGTATTTAGGATATTAGAAAAGTCATAATGATGAACGTTTGATAGGTCAATCAAATATGATTAAAAATAATTATGAATTATCCTTGTGTCTCACGATATAGAGGTTAGGAGCAATAAGTTGATATGCTCAAGTTAGAGCAAAGATAGATTTAATGTCTTGTGATTGACTTAGAATGATTCACCAAGAGAAAAACTAACATGATGCAGTTTGTTTCAAAATGTAGGAACATTACCACAAGTTGCGGGTATGAGGTGTAGCATTATAGATTTTTGACTTAGTAGATGAGCTTACGCCTCCTAAACAGTGTATGATTGAGACATGTGGACTCAGTTTCCTATTAGATCTCCCTCAATTTCAATTGAACCGAGGTTTGTTTAAAGCTATGGCAGAGCGATGGCACTCTGACCATAATACCTTTCATTTACCTCTTGGTGAGATGACTATTATGCCAGAGGATGTATATAGATTATTGAGGATCCCGACTCATGGAGAGCAGGTGTATTATGATTCAGTATATGATAGCAGTGTATGCAGACGGGTGTTTGGAGATAACACCATTGCAGTGTATTGCATTACTTGGGTGCAGTTTGCCTCATTTCCCACTTTACCAGCGTTATTAGGAGTTGTGATTGGGGGATTACTTTTTCCAGATAAGAGAGGTCGTGGTTTCGCAGTCTGATGGAGCTAGATTTTAGAGGACCTGATTGCACATCCACAGAGATTGGATTGGGGTTCTTGTGTTTTGGCATAGTTATATCATGATCTTCACAAGATTGTGTATTGGCACAATGCAGCTATTTCTGCAGGTGCAGTATTGTTACAGTTATGGACTTGGGAGCATCTTCCTATTACGAGGCCAATCTTAGCTCGAGTACGGGATCATGGTTATCCCTATGCTTTTCTATATGACTGCATGGTTGTCCAGCATCGTCTGGGCAAGGTCAATTTTTGGAGACTTACCATCGATGACATTGATCAGGTGGCATGGAGGCAATATATGTAGTGTGAGAGGTGGTGGGAGGATGACGATGAGTTACCATATATGTTCTCACCTCAATGGATGATAGACCAATCACCATTGGTTATTGAGATATTTTTCTATGGGAGAGTACTCCGTTAGTTTGGCTATATGCAGGATATGCCACAATGTATGGCACTTTATGCCAGAGTATAGGCTGAGAGATCGATGTTGGGAGCACAGGTTTACTACCAGTCAGCTTGTTTGCAGATAGATCAGCTAGGATATGGTGTTTGGAATATGATGCCACAGGTGGCAGATGCAGGGATGTCAGCAGAGTATTGCGAGTGGTTCTTGCGACATCGGTTCATTTGATTCATTGATCCAACAGAGCCCATTCCTGATGTTGATGAGCTCTTGGATGATGATGGAGATGATGGTGATAGAACACGTAGGTGCAGAGTGTAGAGGGTACCTAGGGCACCTCAGGTACAGAGAGTAGCTGGACCTCAGATGAGAGGTAGTCATGTGAGAGGCAGAGGCAGCAGATTTAGGAAGCCTAGGCAGAGATGAGCACAGGCACAGGTAGCTCCAGATCAGGTGCCCTTGAGAGTTGATGCAGATTGGGCCCGATACAAACATAGACATGTCCAGATGGCTAGACAGGTTTTCATTCAGGGACAAAGACCACAGGTGGACCCATAGGTCAGTACAACATAGGTGATACCTCAGGTACCCTTAGTGCATCAGGCACCTCCAGTTCCTCCTATTATAGATGATATAGTGTAGGATGTTCAGGGTTTATAGGCAGGGATGACTGCAGTGACATCTAGATTAGATCAGGTTATGACTATGTTGCAGTAGTTTTTGGCTACTCTGGCTCAGTTACCTACCAGTACAAGCATGAGTCAGGCACCTCCTAGTGCACAGGATAGAGTAGGTGGCAGGGATCCGGATGGTGTAGGAGGTTCGAGCACAGGTTTAGCCAAAGATGGATCAGGTGCCCCTGCTAGGTCATGAGATAGATTTGGACCCACGATATATAGTATTGACGATGTATCATATGTATTTTTGATTAGGACTTTGATATATGGACTATTGTTTTGATGTACCTTTGATGTACTGATTTATGTTATAGACATTGATGATGGACATTTATCTATGATGATCTTTGATTCATCCTTTGATGGTGTTATGAGATTTCCCTTTTATGCATATCTACATGTTTCTATCATGCATTTAATTTATATTGTGCTATGGATGCAAATGTCTTAGAGTAGGACATAGATAAATGGATGCAAATGATGTTAATGCAACTTATTTCTATATGCTTTTCTTATTTAACCATGTATGGATTATGCAATGCAATGAAAGCAATACTTAGTGCTATGATAAATGAAATGCAACTATCTTTTTCTTTTTGGATGTATGCAATTTTAACTTATGATATGTAGCTCTAAATGATGATATGGATAAATGAATAATGATTAATGTTTCTTTTTCTTGTTTTTCTCTTGACATGAAAATATAATGAATAATGATTAATGATGATGAATGCAAAGGAAAATCTCATGTTGAATGACTTGAAACCATTGATGAAGTGTTTTTCAATGTTTAATCCCCCCCCCTTGAACTTGAAAAATTTCTAGAAAGACCAACCATTTGAGAACTAAGCTTTGGAGCACGAATTTAAGCTAGAATGAAACATGCAATTAATCTAACATGAAGATGCAACTAAACTAACATGCAAAATGAAATTAATCTAACATGCAAAATGCAATTAATCTAACATGCAAAATGCAAAGCAACTAATTGTCCTTGAGGTTTGTGAAAGAAATGCAAACTGAGATATATTTTCATCATAGAGCATTATGGAACTAGGAGTCGATACAATCCTTACTGCTGCCACTACAACCATAAGAATATGAATATGAATTTCCCTCATGTGGTAACCCCTTCTATGAAACCAAGTGCAACCCTCACTAGTTGAATGACCAACTATAGGAGTATGAATACCAGTTTAATTAGATTCAATGGTGCAAGTGGATGTTGGTATTAAGATATGGAAAATCTAAATAACCAAGGTATCCTTTTGCATAATAAACAAAAGGTTAACCCTCCATCCCATATGAATGTCCTCTATGGTTCTTTGATGGCCATGTCCTTAGATGAATTCACACAAGTTAAATAATCTTCCTCAAAACAGTCACTCAGAAGCTTAATAAAACATCATGTCTCTTATCATTGCCAATCTATTCAAAACATCATTGATTAGCTAAAAAGAACATGACTAGAAAAAGTAAATGAAAAACTCATCAAAAATTCCAAGTGTTTGTGAAATGTATCAAGATTTTCAAATAAGAATTCTAGACAATCTGATCATTTAGGGTGTGTCAATTTTTAATCCTTATAAAATAAGGTAATGAGACTCAAGGATCATATTATGCGATCAAATTGTTTAGGGTTAAACAATGATATTCATCAAAGGTTCCAAAGTGTCTCTCCTGAACCTGAAAATCTATTTCTGATGTGTGACCAAAATGTTACACTATTGAATCCGGTTTGGTACCAAAATCTATGATGTGTGCCCCCAAGTGATAAATGTGATCAATGTGAAATTAGGGCAACTGAACCTAGAATGCGACAAAATGTAGCTCTAAGACTTTATTAGGGCAATGCACAAATGATAGATGTAATGAGGATATGGAAAAGTGAGATGAGGAACCACAATATGTACAAATGAAACTAAGAAACACCAAAGGGACAAAAGGCACCTGTTTCTAGGTTTTCACCTCTTGGGATTATTGCTCTTTTTCTCTTTTTTCTTTTTTTTCTACCAAGGTGCCTATTGCTAGGTTTTGACCAAGGCACTTTTTTTTCTCTCTTTTTCAAATGTTTTTGGCTTTTTAAATTTTCTAATTTTTTTGGTATTTTTGATATTTTCTCCTTTTTTTGGTATTTTTGAATTTTCTTATGTACAAAGGTGATGCTTGACTGATTTGATACTCTCAACTTATACCCTTTATTTTGATACTCTTTCCTTTGAATCAGATGTGGATCCTCTTAAGATGAATACTATTGATAGGTTCTAGCAAGTCATCACCATCACAATCAGCCAATTTGTAGGTCCCCATTCCAAATGAAGAAACAATGAAAAAAGGACCAAGCCAATTTGCTTCCCACTTTCCTTTCTTTTCTCTATCAGCCTAATTTTTTGGATTTTCTCTTAGTACTAGATCCCCTATTTGAAAGTTTCTTGGCTTGATATGTTTGTTATAGTTTTTGGAAATTCAATTCTGATACACTTTCAAATGATCATAGGCTTGAGTCTGATGTTCCTCCAACAATTCCAATTGTTGAAGGCGGGCCACTCTATAATTCTCATCCGTTATTAATCCATGCAATGGGACTCTGAGGGATGGTATTTCAACTTCTAAAGAAAGAACAACTTTGGCCCCATAAACCAAAGAAAAAGGTGTAGCTCCTGTGGAGGTTTGAATACTAGTCCTATATGCCCATAATGGTGGATTGATTTAAAGGTGCCAATCCTTTCCTAATTTTCCAACGGATCTCTTAAGGATTTTCTTGTTGGTAGCTTCTGCTTGTCCATTACCTTGGGGATAGTAAATGGATGAAGAGTGATGTGTAATATGGAATGTGTCACAAAGTTCATCAATATCTTTGTTCTTAAACATTTTTCCATTATCCATGATGATGGCATGAGGAATGCCATATCTGCAAATGATATGATTGAGGATAAACATGGAAATTTGTTTTCCTATTGCAGTTGATAAAGGGACAGCTTCAACCCATTTAGTAAAGTATTCTGTTGCTGTGATTATATACTTGTGTCCATTTGAAGAAGGTGGATAAATCATGC
>MU224312.1:1057040-1073107 GCA_018584345.1 Thuja plicata | reverse complement strand
TGATGATGTCATATGCATTTTTAATAAATTAATTGATTTTGAATGCACATTTATGTTTTTTATAATTAATTTAATTCCTTTTTGATTTAATTGACAATTTTGTAATTTTTATTTAATTAATATATCAAAATATCAATTAAATAATAGTATAAAATTTATTTTCCAATATAATGTGATTTTAGGAATTAAATAATTAATCAAGTAAGATGATTGATTAGGACCTAGGGTTTAGGTCAGATCAATTTGAATTTGATAATTGCCTATTTGATTTAGGACTTAGAATAATTAAGATTAGGGTTTCTTGATGAATTGTTGAGATTGGGGGTCTAAGGTTTAGATGACCATTTTTAGGTGATTACAGCAGTAGGTCCCTGAGTTTAGCAACAAGGGTGGTTAGGTCCGGTCTAAACTAGAGGTGCGGGAGGAGGTCAATCCACTTTCCATTTGAGATGAAGTTGGAAACCTGGGAACCAATAGCAAGGGATAGGACATTCTTTAACTGAGAGAAACGGGAGTTCCCAAGAATGGAATCAGGAAACCAAGGGTCATCCCAAAATCTAAAATCTTGTCCATTACCCAATGACCAGATGGCTCCTTTTTCTATAATACTCCTACATTTGAGGATGTTGTTCCAGATTTTAGAGCTCCCCGAGTGGCCAGGTACCATAAAGAGTTTACAGAAGTAGCCCCCATCCAGATACTTAGCCTCCATGATTCTACACCAGTCAGCATTTCCCTATATCATAGTCCAAGAAACCTTAGAAAGTAGGGCTCTATTGATGTTGTGAATTTTCCTTAACCTCAGCCCCCCTAAGGTTTTGAGGAGACAAACAATATCCCAGGAGACCAGCGGGAGGCATTTCCTTTCCTTCGATCCTGACCAGAGGAAGGTGCATTGGATTTTTTCCAACTTGTCAGCCATGAAGCCAAAGATTTTAAAAATGGACAAAAAATAGACTAGAATTCCTTGGAGGGAAAAAGAAAGGAGTTGAAGCTTACTAGCATTGCTGAGGAGTTTACCTTTCCAGCCCGCTAGTTTCTTTTGGGTTCTTTCAAGGATAGAATTCTAGAAATCATTCTTCATTTCTTTGACCATCAATGGGAGGTCAAGATAAGTGGTAGGAATTTTGTCATCCTGGCAACCCAAAATCTTCATTATCTTTTTCTGGACCAATCCCTCAGTGTTGAAGAAGAACATACAAATTTTGTGATAGTTGATATACTAACCCAAAGCTGTCGCATAATTGTCCAGCAACTACTTCCACTTGGTAGATTCTCTAACCGGGGAGGCTCCAAAGAAGAAGGTATCATCGAAAAACTATTGCAGGATAGCAGGTTGCAGAGTGGTGGTCGGCTTAATCCCCACAATTTCTCTGGTGTGAGCCATCTCCATCATATTCTGGCCAAGAACTTTGGCAAGGAGGATGAAGAGGTAGGGGGAAAGGGGGTCCCCTTGGCGGAGCCCTTTACCAAGGTAAAATTTGGCTCCAGGTTTACCATTGAATAACATAGAGAACCTCACAGTCTCCAAGAAACACTTAATAAGGTCTATGGATTGTTTTGAGAAGCCCAAAGAAGCCAAGACTTTGGAGAGAAAATTCCAATGGAATTTTTCGTAAGCTTTAGAGACATCCAGCTTGAGGGCCATCCCAGTAGCTCTGTTATGGTAAATGGAATGGATGATTTCATGGGTGGTGATGGCATCATCCATAATTTGTCAGCCAGGGACAAAACCTTTTTGACTGGGGCTGATGATTTTGTCAAGCAAGGGTTTGATTTGGTTTACCATGATTTTGGAAAAGACCTTATACAAAGTATTACATAGACTTATGGGTATAAAGTCCTCCATGACTTTTGGCTCTGTGCACTTGGGGACCAAAAAAATAAAAGTGTCGTTGAGTTGCTTTAAGAGTTTTTTGCATCGGATGAAATCCCAAGCAGCATGAATGACATCATAACTAACAATATCCCAATACTCTTGGAAGAAAGTAGGGGGAAACCATCTAGACTAGGGGCTTTATAGACTCCCATGGAGAAGAACACCTTATGAACCTCCTCATTCATGACCCTTGACAAGAGCATGTCATTATCCTTAACCGCGATGTCCTTAGGGAGCTGCAGAATGAGATTTTCCTAGAGAGAAATTGGGTCCCTAGGGGACGAATTGGTGAAAGCACTAGAGAAGTAATCAGTGGCCAACCCTCCAAGTTGGATAGGGTCTGGAATCTCCACTCCCCTAGGGTTCCAAAGTTTAGTGATGGAGTTTATTTTTTTATGCTTACAGGTCGATTGATGGAAGAAAGCAGTGTTGGGATCCCCCTCCTTCAGCCACTAGACCCTAGATCTTTGTTTCCAGAAGACTTCCTCATTGGCTAGAGTATCTTTCCAGCTTTTCCTGGTATTTTCTTCCTCCAAACGTAATTCCTCTGAAAGGTCACCCGCTGCCATTTTCCCTTGGAGAGAATCAAGTTTCTCATTTAGCATCTTTTTGGTATGTAAAATGTCACCAAAGGTGTGTTTGCTCCAACCTTTAACCTCCTCTCTGATAATCTCAAGCTTGGTAGCAACCCTGAACATAGCCGAACCTTTGACCAGAGTGGACCACCAATATTGAACCTTGTCGTGGAAACCAGGGTGGGAGGCCCACATAATCTCATATCTAAAGGGAGTTGGGTACTGGTATCGAACATCCACCCATTTGAGGAGAAGGGGGTTGTTGTTTGATGTCATTGTGGGGAGGGCAGTTAGTGATGAGGTAGCGCCCAGGTCCCAGGTGGAAGAAAGTAAGACCCTATCCAAACAGACCTAAATTAGGTGGTTACCTTTCCTATTATTAGTCCAAGTGAAGGGGTTGCCCCTCAGCTCCACATCATAAATACCACATTAACCCACAAAGTTGGCCATATCCCCCATGCTGTCAGAATAGTCCACAATACCCCTGCATTTCTTAGAGGGAAACAAGGGGAGTTGAAGTCTCCCATGACCATAAGCTTGGAATCTTGAAGATTGGAGATGGATATCTTTAGCTCATCCCAAACCCCCATTCTTCCCTACCGAGTATTTGGGGCATAAATGTTAAAACAAAGCCATGTCTCTAGCGGGGAAGTGAAGGCCACAACCAGGTGGTTGTGGGAAAAACTATGAGCATCACCCCTCACCTTGGACGGGTTCTAGAGGGTGGAAATACCTCCCAAAGCTCCCTGAGCCTCAGAGTAGAAAAAATTGGCCCCTGGCCAGAGTCTTCTTGCTAACGCCTCAAAGTTATCTTTAGACATTTTAAATTCTTGAATTAACAAAATGTCAATTTTATAATAAAAAATGTACTATTTAACAACAAGTTGTTTCTAGGGATTATTGAGTCCCCTAATGTTCCATGATAGAACAATCATTTCTTACCTTTTTGGTTGAGGTCCAGGGTTTGTTGTCTTCCTACAACTATCTCCTTTATTGTGCTCCTCTGTCTTCTGGCTCTGTCCGTCGGCCGTCCCAATTTGGTGTTTACTCCCACATCCACTCTCTTTTGTTGAGTCTTCTTATTTTGGGTTTGTCATTCCTGGTCCCTAGTCATCGTGGTTCCCAAGGGTGTGGAGCATCCCAGGGCCACCGGGGACCCCAAGGTTAAAGGATTGAGAACAACTTCCACCACAGGGGGTGATGGACCACCTTTGGATGTGGAGTTTGTCAGTGCATAGACATTGAGTTTTATCTAGACAAGCACCAAGCCTGGGCTAGAAGTAAGTGGCTTCTCCAAACCCAGGTTGCAGATGTCAAGGTTGCTTACCACCTGCATGGGGGCTACAGGAGCAACGGTATTGCATTTCTTGATCTCCACAACTATGGTTTTCTCCTACACAATACCCACAGGAATTTCCCCCTCTTCCAGACTAGACACATCCTCTACAAACCCCGACATGGGATCACAACCCTAAGTCATTGTCTCAACAACCCCTTTTTCACTGGGAGGGTCTCTTGTCAGGGGTCAAGGGAGAAATCCTGAGGGAATCTCTGAAGCTTTCATCACCAGAACAAATTTCTTTAGCTCAGGTTCAGGCCTCTTGGGGGCCTTGCATTCCTTCCTTGTGTGGCCCTTTGAGTTGCAGCTTTCACAAAAGAGGGTAGCATTCTCATAGACAATAGCTTGTGTGCATTTCCCCAGCATAGACTTAAGGAAAGCAAAGTTAGGAAGATTCTTATTAATAGACACATTCACACAAAAAATGGGCAAAAACTAGATGGGATTTAGAGAGGGTTACAAGATCCACCAAAATGTAGTGCTTGAATGAGTTGCCAATCCATCTAAAAACTTGCTCGTCCCAAAACTTGAGAGGCAAACCTAGGAGATAGACCCAAATAGACACCATCCTGTTGAGGTCCGCAAAGGGGTCAAAACCCAATTTCCATTTGGCCAGAGTGAGAATATATTTCCCATAGAACCAAGATCTAGAGAGGATGAAAGATAGGCCCATAGTAGCCATAAAGTGGAAGAGAAAGAGACCTCTAGGCATGGCTGACACAACCGCACTCCCCTTCAGTTTCCATTGGTTTCCCACCCATTTATGAACCATGTCGATGGAGGGGCAGAAGTTGAAGAAGCGTCCAAACAGAGCCAGGCTAAGCTCCACCATGTTCTTTTTGACAACAGAGTTATGGAGAGTGATCTCTGTACCTTCCTCTGTTAGGATAGCGAGCATTAGGGTGGGGTCAAATTCCACCTGGGTCCCAACCAACACACCTTTCCAGTCAACCTTGGGAGCAGGATGTGGCAGGGAATCCAAAGTACCTTTCCTAGAGTCAGAGAACAGGTCGAGAGTAGGGTCCCCAGGGTTGGGGGGAGGTTCCCCCCAACAATTTCTGCCATGACAGAGGATTAACAAAATTTAGTGATTCTTAAGTTAAAGCTCTAGAATATTTAAACTTATTATATATTTGGATTTCACTTTCACATCTATGAAATCAATCTTACAATTATGGATTCAACCTACACAAGCATAGCATATCTAGTCAATTTGCATTTATATGATCTTTGTAAATACTCAGATGTTTTCTTATAGTATGTTGTGAGTTATTGTGTCAATATTAAGGTATAAGCTTGGTTTCATTCCTAGTTCTTATGAGTTGTATATGTCATAGATATAATTACTCCCTTGTTGACTCATGAAAGATATATATAAAAATTAATAATTAAAAAATAGTTAAAAGAAACAAGTAGACATGGCATGGATGCTTGAAATGATCATGGACAAAAATTAATAATGCTATGTTAAATTTTATTCTAAAATTCTTTGATGTAAGATCATCCCCAATAGGGGCTTCAAGAATATTTAAAGGCCTTTGCAAAGTTGGTACAAACAATGGAAAGATTAAGGGGTTTTAATAATTCATTGCAAAGAAACCAAAACAATGATTAAGAATGCCAAGCAAGAATGGGACATAAAATTTTGCTCTCCTTCTCTAAGAAAATAAATCATAATAAAAATTAATGAATCACATATTAAAAAAGAAGATATAGAAAAAAGGAGCCAACAAAGTAAATATAGAAATTGAAGATATATAGATTGTAAGAGGGTTGAATGATAGTTTACAGCCAATAATGTTGAAATAATACTAAAATCAATAAGTTTCAAGCAAATGGAAAGGCAAGGAGTTGAATTGAGAGGGGGCCAATAGAAGAGAGGGATCGCTCCAAAGTAGAATAAAAGAAAAATTGGGGTTTTTTTAATGTCAAGAAGGAAGATGAATAGAATAGAGGAGAGGGGCATAGGCTATATAATATAACAAGTTGTGTTTAAGGAAAGAATATTTGCATGGGAATTTGGGAAAGAAAGGCATTGAAGAAGAATTGACAAGAGAGGTCATTGAGATTGGTCTCTTCATCACGACTAAAAGAATTTATAATCTTTAGACAAGAAATTCAAAACTAGAGGAGAATAATTGAACAAAAAATAAAGCAAGAGGTGTACATCCTAGCTTTAATAAATAATGATGAAAATAGAGTAGGCAGAAGGAAGAGTGGAGATAGGTGTGTGGTAAAAAATTTAAGTAGTTACAAAAAATTATGTAATTGTTTCTAAAAGAGTAAAGAGATGTGCAAAAGTGAAAATCTATATTAACTATGATTCTATTTTATTCAATGCACTTATTATTCTATCACTACATGGATAAGGAGCTAGATGATAGTGCATATGTACCTCTCAAAATCAAGCGGACATGCATGATAAGTATTTATAGTTCAATATTCTAATAACACTAGTATTGTTGATTTAGGATCTATCAAACATACAATTGTCATAGCTATCTATCTATCTACATTGATGTCCTTCTAGTTGTGTGAGATACTAAGTGGTTTAAATACCTCACTATGGATAGAATTATATGGAATCAAGATTTAAATTTCATATATGAAAGAATATGCTCATCAATTTTAAAACAAGAGGTTATATAACTTTATACTACAAAAAATACACTACTCAAAGTGCAATCAAATATCTTTCACATTTTAAGCATACATCTAGTTGTTGGTGCTTGGTGCATAAAATAAAATTGGTGGAATTTTGATCAGTTGTATCATACTAACAATCTAAATAAGGAAAATGTCCATGTAATTATATTGAGTAAATATTTTATTTGGTTAAGCACTAGAAACTTTACCTTTAAGATCACTTCAATGTACCCATTGCACACTAATTGTGTGGTTACCAATATTGACACCAAAAATTAAAAGTATTTCAAGTTGGTGTATGGATGAGTTACTCACATTTCTCTATCCATTTAATGTTATATAGATATTTCCTTGACCAATTAGAGACAAATTTTTGTAGTAAAATATTGGTGAATAACTAAGTTTATGCTTTCCCACTTGTAATGATTCTACTTAAAAAGTTTAGAATAAAACTAGAAATATTGAAGATAACATTAAGGGTTAGTGCAGGATCATGGGGGGCCAAAAAGTGGTGATGAAAAAATAAGCATTTGTTATTTGCCTCAAAATACAAAAAAATGTGTTGACTTTTTTCTAGGCCTAGGTATCAGTACACCTAGCCAAAGAAAACACCTAAGCTAAGTCAGTATTTGATATCCGATCTAAATATGAAAATAATGTGTGTGTGTGTGTGTCGGGGGGGGCGCACATGTGTGTGTGTGTTTTATAATAATAATTAATATACATATTATATTATATCATATATTATAATATGATAAAATTATAATAAATTATATCATATATATAATATAATTATATATTATATGTTTTGAAATATACCCACAGTACATGGGGCTATAGGTATTATAAAAATTCATATCCGATATTTAATACCTATGTATATATATTGAAAAAAAAAAAAAAAAAGTCGTGGGTCATTTTAATACATAGCTTTGGAGTGAATAGTAGTTTTTCCATAACCAAGATCAGAAAATTATTTGATATATGATACTGGAAGAGGCTATTTATTTTGCCAAATTCATATCTATGTATGAATTTAGTTTTTTTTTAAATAAGTTTTTAAGTTTCATTATTAATTTTTAGATGAAAACTAGGTTTTTTTCAATTTCACATTGTCTGTATAGTTTAAAATTCATTTTATCTTTATGAATTTGCAATTTAATCAGGTATGGCAGATAATAGTAATAATCATGATCATGGAAACCCACCCTCCAAAACCCCACAACCTGAAAACCCTCCAGTGAGAAACCTTCAGTCATTAGAAGAACTTATAGCGGATAATTTGAAATAGTTGAGGAGTATTAGGGATATTTACAATAGGATCCCTAGATTAGTCCCAATGTTTGGTACTGTAGATTCTATTATACAGTAAATGGAGACCCTCACCATGCAGCATAATATTGCACTTCGATGGCGAGAGAAAATGCATGCCCAATCTGATGATTGGCTAGATTATGATATGGTGGAGGTCCTCGGGATCACTCAAGATTAAATATGTTCCCTATTTCTAGGAGTCCCCATACTAGACAGCGTCCTGATACCAAAAAAGATAATTTGTCGATGAAATGGTGCATGCATCCTAATATACAAACCAATTTTTGGGATCATTGGTGGACGGTTTTGATAAACCACCCAAAAATAATATCGATTCCCCTTTTTATTTCATTAAAAATCCATATGTTGAGTTTGTCCTGAGTTGTCATGTCAACTATTGGAGTCTGATATCCTTCATGGGTGTACGTAGAGGCCAACCCCAAGATAGACCAGGGACATGTGGACTATTATAGGGTCCATATGTTCCCCTTCCTATCATTTCTACCCCTCCTGCAATGGAGCATCCATATATTGTTGTAGAGGTAACCTCAAAGGCCATTAGGTTCATTCACACTTTGAGAATCCATTTGGTTACAAACATTGTATCACTGACACAACCTCACAATTCTACTAATGCATCCTCATTTCGTGCCCATATGTGTGTGTCTCATAGTTGTACTACATGTCAAAATATATGTTTAGGTCCCTTCGATGACCTTGTTGAGGAACCTATGGACTTTAAGGAGTATGATGTTGATCGTATGGGTGTTGTGCCAAATTTGATGATGAGGAATGGATCCTACCACAGAGTGTCCTCACATATGAGAGACAAGGAGGTGTATCTAGCATTGATTCCTTAGTTTATGGTAACACTTAATGTTTAATGTCATAGTGCATTTTATTTTAAATGTGTATTTTTATAAGATAACTTATTATGATTTCACACTTATGTTTTTATACTTGTTCTATTATGTTTGATTAATGACAAAGGAGGAGATGAGAGAGGTGCATGATGTGACACTCTCATCCATTTCATTTGGCCTTGAGATCTCTATGGTATATATTTTTGCACTCGTTCATTTAATTTTTGTATCAGTAGACATGCATATCATTCAAATCATAATAATTATTTATTTATCATATACTAATTAACATTTTCATATTATTTGACTCTTTCAAGTGTCACCTACTGTGAGGGGGTGCAATGCAAGGGGGTTTTAGTGGCACACGCTAAGAAGGGCAAGTTAATGAAGATTTTGAGAATGATTATGCATGTACTTACCATTGGAGTGTACTAATGTTTATTTGCATAGTCGATTTAACACGACTTCATGTTCGAGGAGGGCATAAAATAGGTTGAAGAGACATGCCTCTTGACCATTTCATTTGGCCTTGATATTTGTATGGTATATATTTCTATACTATATTTTTTATATTTTTTAACTCTACACATGCTTTTCATTTAGATTCTCATTATTTTAAATCTATATTTATTAAAATTTGATATTATTTTATTCTTGTAGGCAACACTAAGTGTGAGGGAGGTACAACCACGGGTATTTAAATCCTTTTTTACTACACTGACATTTCCATAAGAAGGCACACCCACACAGGTATATTTTTATATTAATTCACTACCTTAATAAATTTAGTTTCCTATCAGCGACAACTTTATAGGATAATTTATTAAATTATGCTTGTGAACATATATAGGTTGGTATTCCTAGTCTTGACAACATCCCTTCCCTACCAAAGACATATTCCAAGAATCATGACCACGTTAGGAGATGTAGAGTCGAGGTACATACAAAAACTCATTTTTAAATTTTAATTATACTTCAATTTATAATCTAAATGATCTCAATTATGGTTTAAATTTTTGGTTCAAGTGCAAGATCATTCAGATCTTAAGAGTGCCTAAAAGAGGCTCCATTTTGAATATCCATCAGTAGCCTAGGATGTCATAGAAACATTCATGGTCCTCATGTATTTTTTGTACACATTTTGAGATGGCATTTGCCACATTTTGTAAAACTATTTTGGTTGGCATTTACGTCATATTGGACATAGGGTCCACATACATACTTATTAAATAGTTTCATATATAGAATATGAGTTTTGATATAATTTCTTCCTTGTAAGCACTAAATGGACTAATTATGTTTATGGAATCATTATGTAGTTTTTTGAATGTGAGTGTCATTGTTATTATGTTTCAATAATATTTTATGTGTTTGGAAAATATTTGTTTCAATATTTGTTCCATATTTGTTTATATAATATTTAATGTTTTTCAAATTTCAACGATACACATCTATCACTATACATTATAATTAAATAAATTAGCAATCAATGAATGTTCTACAATACATTTGGTAGTTAAAATACATAACATACATAGTTTACATAATGGGACCCATTATTTGGTAGTTTGACAAATGAAATTTCCTCCTATTTATATCTTCATGATGTTAGAGTCACAACTTTTCATTATTATAACCTTTCTATTTAGTCAAAACCCTTCATCCTTTATACCCTTTGAAAGAGTGACAACCTTTCATAATCACAAAATTTTGAGAGTCGCAATCCTTCACAACGTTGCCCAAAAATAATTGTGTTCATTATGGGGTCAAACCGTCAGCGCAAACATGTTAGGTTGGGTAGATTTACCCTATGAACATTCTCATTTTTTCTCCCCACATGTAGAAACTCTCGACATCATACCCTACCGACAATGTCCCTTAAGTGCCCTAAGTGCACAAAAATGTCAAACTTTGATAGACCATTTCTTCTTATCCATGGGACTTGTGGTCAATCCATCCAATCCTATAGATAAAGTGATGCCCCTCTATAATAACTACTCTCATATTTTTAATACTTTGATGTGGTTTTTATAGGACAATAATTTTTCTAAAGACAAAAAAGTGTCAAATGCATTCAATGGAAAGTTGCAAGGTAGCCAAAAAAGAGTTGTGTTCATTGTGGGGTCAAACATTCAATGCAAACACATATAGATGGATAGGTTTACCCTTTTCATTGTCATGTTTTACTTACCCACACATTGTAACTCATGGCCCTATACCCTACAAATGATGTCCCTTAAGTGTCATAAATGCACAAAATTGTCAAACTTTGATGAAATGTCTCTTGCTATCCATGGAAATTATTTTGGATCTTTCTTTCTATCTGTGGAACTTATTTTGGATCTTTTTGATCCTATAGGATCGCATGAGGCCCCTCTACAATAATCTCTCTCATATTTTGAAGACTCGATAAGTTTTTTTAGGGTAGCAATTCTTCTAATGACACAAAAAGTATCAAATGCATTTAATGGAAAGTTGCAAGGTATTCCAAAAAGAATTTTGTTCATTATGGAGTCAATCCATCCATGTGAATTTATCCAATTGGGTAGGTTAACCCTAGGCATGGTCTTGTTTTGCCTCCTCACATGTTGGAACTCTTGGCTCCATACCCTACAAACAATGTCCCTTAAGTTCCCTAAGTGTATAAAACTATCAAACTTTAACAAACCATTTCTTTCTATCTATGGCACCTGATGTGGATCTGTTTGATCTTATAAAATTGTGTTAGGCCCCTCTACAATAATCTCTCTTTGATTTTGAAAACTCAATGTGGTCTTTGTAGGGTAGTGATTTTTATGATGACACAAAATGCATCAAATGCATTCAATAGAAAGTTGCAAGGTAGCCCAAAAATACTTGTGTTCCTTGTGGGGTCAAATTAACAGTGTGAATACATTTGATTGGGTAGGTTTACCCTAAGAATGGTCTCATTTTTCCTCCCCACATGTAACCTAAACATTGTGATGTCATTTGCAGCAGTTGGAGATAATAATACTAATGTTTCCAAACTCAAAGATCCGACCAACTAAAATCATCCTCCACCAAGGACATCACTCTCTTAATTTACTCATTTTTATTCTCTTGAAATGTTCCTAACCTCTAGTCGTAGGACTTAGGAGGCTAGGGGCACATGTTTAGGAAGGAAATGTCTTATTGAATGAAAATTAAATTTGTATCAACATTAATCACATGCCAACACATAATTAAATAAAAAATAAACACATTACACACATTATGACTTTTACATACATTAAAACCTCTTACAAAATAAATTATGTGAACATGCACACATACTTTACTCATATAACATTTGACATTACATAACACCACATCGACATTCACATAAGACCTTGGCCCTCAATTAGAATAGGTCAATGTCATTGACTTACACACTCCATCATCATATTATCTCCCGTTCCCATTCATCACGGGTCATCTGCACACTTAGAGTAAATATTCGTCCAACAATATAATAAATATAGCTAAAGAAAAAATATGTTACAACACTAAATCATGTGTCATTGTCTATCCATCATTATCATACCATCTCATTCATAAATAAATTTCAATAAAATATCAATGCATGAAATGGAAAGTACTCATTATTACCATGTAATCATAATCATCATGTAACCATCTATATTTAAATTCATCCATATAACTAGAATAATCATCCACAAACAATGTAAGCATCAGAACATCGGAAGGAAATGACCAAAATATTAATAGAAAATATCATCCTAGGGGTGGGCATCACATCCTCCCCTACTATGACTAGACATTTTTGAGGAATTCCTCAAAAATTATGGATAATGAACTCTCAACTATGTAGTTTCCTTCCAAATGGAAACAACCTTGTGATATTTATCATAATGACTCTTAGTATAGTCTAGCTCCAATGTTATTTTGTCATCCAACTCCACCCATAAGGAATCCCAGTGTAATACATGAGATTCGTCATGAACACATAATTTCAAAATAGAAATATAGAGAAAAAATAGATATGCAATAAGTTGGGTGGAAAAGCTAGATGATAGTCTACTAGTCCTATATGCTCAAAAATCTCAAATGGTTCTAAAAAGTCAGGTGAAATCTTAGAGCCCTTCTCATGGAAAACCCCTTATTTTGATGATTTGTACCTTATGTAAACTCTGCCTAATCAGTTTCACATACCTCTCCATGTCTTGTAACAACTCAGCTCAATGACAATCATATCCTCAACTTCATCCCAACTCAAAGGTATCCTATAAGGTCTTCCATATAGAGCGTCAAAAGATGTCATGCCAAGTGAGCTATGATGACTATTATTATATGCAAACTCTACTACATGCATTTACTCCTCCCATCTAGATTTTTGATCCATGTGACATACATCCTCAACATGTCCTCCAACACTTGGTGTTTAACTCTCATTGTTTGCTCATCTGTCTCAAATTGATATGTGGTGCTTAATTTGAGTTGAGTAACCAAGGTTTGTAGTAGTGTTCTCTAAAATGTTTGTGTAAACATCAGACCCCCATAAACATGACCATTATAAATTAAATGTAACTTCTAGTAATATCTAGATACAAAGTAGTTGGAGAACACTGTTAAAATTCATGTCAGAAAATTATTACATCGTATGTATGTTAGTTTATATAAACAAATATTAAGGTGGGAAGGGTAGATGTGAATTTTTTATATAAAAGTTTAGCATAGTAGTTATGGAGTGGTTGGTGTACTAGAATTATTGATAGGTTTCATAAGTCATAATATATTTCATATTATTTTAAGTCATTTATAAATTCAATCATCTATTATTTAGTCTATATTTGAATCCTAGAGCTTATAATATTATTATAGTAGCTCAATGTTTTTAAAAAAATAAAAGAAAATAAAATGTGAGGCAGTTTCTAAAAATATTAAGTATATATATTTTCTTGGAATACATTTTAATTATTGTTGGTTTTTACGGGCATAGGAATTTCTAGAAGAGAGACAAGTATGTTAATTGGAATCTTATTAAATGCAAATAAATTAAATTATTATGTCTAAAGACATTGCTAAATAAGTATTTTCCTACCCCACATTCAAAGATTAGTATGTGTGACTCTTTAGAGTTTTGTATTTTCTCATATTTTGTGAGGTGTCCAACTTGAATGGAATAAAACAAAATTTGAAATTACACTTTGACTAATTGAAATTAATTGGTTGAAGGTTGTAAAATAGTATAGTAATTTTAAAGGTGATTTACTCATTTAAATAGATTATATTGAAGGAAGAGTTCATGTAAGGGAAATAGTCATGACTACATGATTTAATGTTTGACATTATTCAAGTCAAATAATGTGATACTTTTAAGGTTTGGTTGTAGAAATTATTACACTACGATTATGAAATAAATCCTAAAGTTTAGTTAATAGCTAGTGCTTAAGGTCAGTTTACTACAAAATATAATTATTGGTCAAATATTGAGATAGGTTGAGGCGTGGAAATTTTAGTATAATAGGTTTCAAGAATAATTTTATAGATGTAAAGATTTGACCTTTAACTTTCATAAGTGCACGTTTCTTTTGTAAATTTTATATCATATATGAAAATGTTTGTAAATTAAGAAATAAGGATATTATCTAATTTGTTATCAATGAATGCACTTTACATGAAACCGACACCAGTGTTTACATATATGGACACCTACAAGGGTAAAAGTCATGGTAATCATTCATGTTGCATTTAACAAGGCTTTTAAATAATCACATGCATTTACTACCTAGTGTGTAACAAAATCAAAGAAGAGACTGGAGGACTAATCTTGTCTCAAGCTAGATTCTCAATGATATATGGTAAAATGTATGAGAAGACACATGACATCTTTTCAAATTAGTCCCCCCTTAGATCAAGGAGGGTTAATCTTGTAGTTGTGATCTAAACTTTTGGTAACTAAGATAATGAGAATTTTTGTCATCCAAGATAGTAAAGATTATCTGTATCTGAGAGACAATAAATATAGGCATCCATGGTAGTGAAGGTGATTTGTAAGTAAAATAATGAATTTTTGGTGGCCATTACATGTGATGGTGGAGTAGTTTTGGTAGCTAATGTAATAAAAGTGTGTTGTACAAGATAGGTGAAGGAGAAACAATCATCAAAACCCATGCAATGAAATATTGGTGCTCATGAAGGTGACAAGGGAGCTATTTGGGTAGCCAATATAATGAAGGTTTAGTAGTCAAGGTAGCAAAAGAAGAAGAATTCGGGAAGCTAGGATAATGAATACTTAGTAGCCATGATAGTGAACAAATAGTTTTTATTTGTTAATTTAACAAAGTTGAATTACATGAAAGAATAACAATTCAACAAAAGATGATTGAAAGAAAGGAAAAAATAAAGAAGATATAGTGAACAAATAGTCATCTGAATTGTAGTTCAATTTTATTTTAGCTTTTGTATTAACAAAAGCATGATTATATAAAATAATAGCTTTGAGAAGACTAAAAATAGCTCAAACAAAGAAAATACTATAAATAACAATTAGAACTACACAAAACTTAACAAAAGGCATAATGGAAAACTGATCATATACCTATTTCAAAAATAATATGATATAATTAAGAAGGGAAATGTTAAATTATTACCATATAATTAATTAGTTAACAAATAATACTAAATTAAAAGTCTTATTGTAAAAGTTTATCATATAAAATAATTCATATATAATAAATGTTGATAAATTTTACAAACCTTTACACAAATTATATAATCAACCAAACAATTCTAAATTTCTACATTCTTTTATATAATTATACATTTAATTCTCTAGATCTCAAATCTACAATTCTATATACTTTTTCAAGAATTTTCTGTTATCAATAAAATTTACCCTTTTCATTAATACTAAGAAGACCATAATGACAAAATATTATTCCATAATTCACAATTTTTATTATATTTTACCTAGAAAGTAGTTGGATACCTGTTTATCTTATATCTTGATAAGGAAAGTCATAATAAAATAGTATTTCAATTGATGAAATAACTACTTCTTAACTTTCTAATGACAGATATGTATTTATGATAATAAAGGTTTATGTTTTTCTTTCCATTCATATTCCTTATAATTTGAATTATTCAATATATAAAAGAAAGTATCACATAATCTAAAATGAAATTGATGTAGGGGCATTTGAGTGAATCACAATGGAATAATTGTTCATTTGTTTAAGCAAGTTTTTGAACAAAATATGACCATCCATTAAAAAGGCATAAGAAGGAATTTGGCACATGTTGTAATTGCCACTACCACAATTGATATAAATGGAAAAAATAGATCTTTATGAGCATCCATCAACTTGTACATGGATTCTCTTCTTTATAATTATGTTACCAATATTTCAACACTAATAGCCCCTTTAGTAATATAGATAACGCACTCTAATTGCCTAGAAAGAAATGTCCTATGAAATGTGATGATT
>MU224312.1:1023384-1038671 GCA_018584345.1 Thuja plicata | reverse complement strand
GAGAATGATGTGAAAAGATTCAATGATGCAATCATCTTGCCCCCTCGGGAGAAAAATCAAAAGATGACACATCATAATGATGAGAGCAAGAAATTGCAGAGAAAGATAGATCAAGAGAGAGCAGAATCAATTTAGAGCGATTGAGAGGTCCTGTTGATTATGTTTGACCATAGTTGACCAGATTTGATTAGAGTTGACTTTGATGTAAAGATTGCAGAAGCTGAGAAAATGATAACAAGAGATAATCCTGCTAAGTAAGCAACGTCAGAAAATTGACTGCATAAGCGTCCGATCGTGTCAATCCCAAAATTTTAAAACACAATTTTGAGCTACTTAGGAGTGTCAAATTTTGATTTTGATTACAAAAATGGATTCATAACGGTCCATTTAGCCAAGGGTGTAATTTTCACGAAAAATAGAGCACTTTAAAAAATTAGGTCAAAGGCTATATAAGGCCCAGAGGGGTCATTTTCAAATCATTATTCACCTTTTGACTTTAGCGATGGCAAGGGCTCCAACTGATATTGAGAGCATTCTCATACATTCTCACCGATTTGAGCGCTCTCGATGACACAATTGACCACCGGAGTATGACACACCTGTGAGTAATCATAACTTGATATTGTATTTTAGAATTTTTTTATCAATTTATGTCATTTAGCATGTTTTTAAGCTATTTAAAACTTTTCACGCTCAATTTCGCATGAGGAAATAGTTTCCTTGCACCGGCCTTAGTCACCTTTCACACAAGGAATCTGAATCCTCACGCGGGTTAGGGGTTTCGCACGCAGGCCCCTCCCTAGCGCTCGCGTGAAGAGCGTGCATGCACCGTGTGAGATTTCTAAAATCTCGCACGAGAACACATCCCGCCTCACGCGAGCCAGAAAGCTTGTGAGGGAAAAGAGTTTTCTCGCATGGGAAAATAGTTTTCTCACATGGGAAGCTGGCCAAAGTTCAAAAATTATCATTCTCTTGCGTCGTAGAGTCAGCCAGTTGCAATATCTTAAAATTTTGTGTAGGATAGGTCCATAGTTGCATTTGTTGTCTTTTTCTTTGAAAAATCATCATTGTTGAGGCACTGATCCCATTTTGTCACTTGCTTTGCAGGTCGACTTCCCAGACATTGGTTTTTGATCTCATCATTCTGTTATGGGTGAGATGTTGCAGAGGTTGTCAGATGCTGATGGGGCCCATATTGACGGGCTGGGACTAACTTATCTGCGTGATGCACCTGATATTTAGGTGAATCAAAAATTACTTGGTGCCTTGGTTGAGCAATTTCCATTTGGAGATGAACACTTTTCACTTGTCGCAGCGAGAGATGATGGTGACTCCAGAGGATGTATACCAGATTTTGAGAGTGCCTTTCCATGGAGTTCGCATGGAGTATGACACGCGAACAAGAGAAAGTACAATGGCTTTGAGAGCCATTTTTTAGGATGATTTGGTGATGGGCCAGGCCATCTCATGGGAGGAGCTGATACGCAGCTATGGCCGAGATTATCCCTTGGCAGTTGTACTAGCACTATTTTTGAGTTATCACCTAGTTCTTGATCGAGGTCAGCATGGGTTAGAGTGCGGCTGGGGCGGCATGCTCCAAAAGATGCTGGCTATTCTTGTAGTTACTTTCAGATGGGGTGAGTGCATGCTCACGCAGATGTACCATTAGATGCACAAGATCATGTATCGGGGTGCCCGTACCATAGGGGCAGGAGTCATCATTCTACAGATCTAGGTCTGGGAGTAACTTCCTGTATGTAGGCTGATATTTTATGATACACGATAGCCTTTAGAGTCATACATTTAAAGATATGCAGGACCAATGACCCATCCCGTGCTAGGTAAGACTGAGCAGTGGAGAGCACAAATTGATGACATGGTCGCAGTCATATGGCAGCCTTGGATTGCCACTGAGGTATGGGATGATGCTCGCCATGAGTTATCATACATGTTCTGCTCACGTCCTTTGATAGGATGTACTATCACTATTATTGAGCACTTCTTGCTCATGCGCGTATTGTGCCATTTCAGGAGGCCACAGGATGTGTCTCTAGAGTACTGTACATATGCCTGATTCATCGATGAGACAAAGAAGGGTTGATAGAGGCAACTTGATAGGGGGCGCAACATGATAGACACTTGAGTACCACCAACCAGGTGGGATTATATGGCTGCGGTGATGAATGCAGGTGTGACACCTGCATATAGAGACTATTTGTTAACACATCCATTTCTGAGATTTACAGCTCTGGTTGGTCATATACCTCAGGTGGTACAGCCACCACCATAGCAGCAAGCACAACAGGTTCCTCCACTAGGACAACAGCCATAGGGATAGTAGGCATAGGGTCAGCAGACTCCCTTACAGTAGTAGGAGAGAGTTGTACAGCCTAGGAAAGTTCAGACTGATATTCCTGTGAGACCCATGGGATTAGATGCGGGTGCTGGGCCTAGTGGCAGTCAAGACAGAGATATTGAGTAGGGAGGTGATACTATCATGGTTGATGTTGTTCTAACTGATCCTCCAGTAGGAAAACAAGTAGCACAGTTGCAGGAGGCTCTCTAGAGGGTCAGAGAGAGAGCCTGACAATCTCAGAGGGAGCGTGACGACCTCCATACACAGGTGATCATTCAGGATACACATATATCTGAGAGAGACCGGGAGATCCAGGGGTTGTGAGAGTCATTGGCTAGATCTCAGTTAGAGACTAGATATGAGGCTATCTAGGCTTCTTATTACTATGTCGCATATACCATTGTTGTGCCTGAGGCAACAGATCAGATTCAACCCTTTTTAGAGTATGCAGGTGCTCGGGCCGCTCCACCGGGACCACCTCCACCAGGTCCTCCTCCTCAATAGTAGGCTATACCACCCCCTCAGCAATAGGGCATGCTGCCTCCTCCACCTCAACCAGGTGGTTAGATTTTGATATACATTGTATAACCATTTTGACATATTGTGCTTGAGTAGCACCCTTGTACATTTTCACCGATCGATATATATATGAGCTCAATTTTTGGCATCATTGTACATGTTTATATATTTCTTTAGATGTGTATGTTTTATGAGATGATTTCCTATATGATTTAGATGTATGGATTAGAGATGTATGCCATGGATGAATATGCAAATATTTATGCACATGTTTTATTGATGTATGAAAATGCTATGATCGATGTTAGATGGATAAATTCTTTGTATGATTTGATTTATGCTTATAATGGATGCACATGTTTATGGATATATAAATGCAAATGAATGTATGAAAATGCACTTTTTGGAAATGAATGTAATGCAATGAATGCAATGGTACTAATCATCTCATGCAGGATATTATAATATACAACAGGTACTAACCAAAAGAACACACACAAAGATCGAGAACGAGGACTAGACACTCATGCAGTCGAGAAGAAACCATGATGAAAGATGAGGACCTTTGAAGAATGAGAAGATGATGAAGAGAGCACCAAACTACCACAATGCAAGCCTAAAATGTGAATGAAAGCCTACAATGCAAATGCAAGCCTAAGCTAAATGCAATCCTAGGACTTTGGTTGTTGGACTCATCATATTTATCATCATTGAGTGCTTTTGGATCATCGGAGTCAATACAATCCTTACTGGTACCGCTGCAACCATAAGAATATGAATATGAATTTCATTGGATTAAATGTAGGAAATGAACATAAGCACCAAGGCACAAAATCCCAGGTGACCTGAACATTGTTTCCAGCTTGATATAGTAATAATTCACAAGTAAATAAACATAGCAATAACAGTTAAGGAGATATAAGTTCTGACCTCCCCTTGGCGTACAAATAAACAAGATCGAGGGATGTGAGGATTTTCTACCTTAATGTAGAATCTCTTATCACATACACCCTATTTATTTGACATTGTTGGATCATTGAAGCCACACCAACAAGTAGTAGACAAAAGAAAATATCAATGAAAATCATGCGAATAGACATCATACAAAGAAAGAGTCAATCACATCTCAGCAAGTTTCAAGGTTTACGAGTGCGTCTATGTTTAGGGTGTTGAAAAATACCATTGTGCTTGTGAGTACATTGTGTTTGATCACTATCGAGAGATGTTTACGTCGTGAGATATCTGATGTGTGTTAAAAAACACAGATGTGTCCAAAGAGAGTGTTGAAAAACACTGTTTGATTAAGGTGTTGAGAAACACCAATTTGTGCTAGTAGAGAGTTTTCCTTTGACAAGATTACTGACTCAAGTGTAAACCAAAGAGCGATCGAAATGGGGAGCCATGCCCCCAAGTAATGAATGGATTGAATTCGAATAAACAAATAGTGAATCGATGTGAGAAATCTCAGCAATGTAGCGACAGTAGGCAGACTCAGTGAGAACCACTGGTGACTATCACGAGAGATTCTCAAGCATAATGATCGATGACAAAATATAGGCATCAACAGGCAGAATTAGTGAGAACCACTTGTGACTGATGCAAAGAGAGTCTCAAGAGGAGACGAAGTGCTACAAAGCATCGATAGGCAGACGCAGTGAGATCCACTGGTGACCGATGCAAAAGGAGAAAGACTCCAAAAAGATAATACAATGCCCCCTAGACCAGGAACATGCCCCCAGGTGTGACCATTTTCAATCCATGTGAGGTCGAGAAAAATCTTGAAGATGATAGAAAGCAAAAGCCTGAGCACACTAAAGCAGGAAAGCGAACTAAATCAGAGAAGCAAACTGAAGCGGAAAAGTAGAAAAGCAAATGCGGGAAGGCCAAGAGATGCTACGACAGATAAAGCATTGCAGAACAAGAGGTGCTTGTTTACCAGGTTTTTACCATCTTGACAAAAATTCTATTTTTGCTACCATGATGCCTGTTTACCAAGTTTTCATCAATGACACATTTTTTCTCTTTTTCTCTTTTTTTGTATTTTTATTTTTTTCAATTTTTTTGTACTTTTTTCTTTTTTTGATTTTTTTGTATTTTTTTATTTTTCAATTTTTTTGTATTTTTTTCTTTT
This sequence comes from Thuja plicata, assembly GCA_018584345.1. Classification (NCBI taxonomy): domain Eukaryota; kingdom Viridiplantae; phylum Streptophyta; class Pinopsida; order Cupressales; family Cupressaceae; genus Thuja; species Thuja plicata. The sequence continues at coordinate 1,033,665 of MU224312.1, read as the reverse complement.
TTGATTTTTTTTTTAATTTATTTATTTATTTTTCAATATTTTTTGGTATTATCAAGGCACCTATTTACAAGGTTTTCACCAGGATAATAGATACATCAAAGCGCTTGTTTGCCAGGTTTTCACTAAGATGATCATTTTTTTAGGACATTTTATTATTTTTAGGATTTTCTCAGAATAAAGTATGTACATGAGCATGCAAAAGATATCTCAACTATAGAATTTCTTCAGGTGAAGAGCATTGATGGGCTCTTTGAGCTGTTCACCTTCTGTAGTGGAGAGATGATAAGCGCCAGAATCAAATACTGCAGTAATAACTTAAGGACCAAGCTAGTTTCGCTCAAATTTCCCTCTCCGTTCTTGCTGATTCTTAGGGTTCTCTCTCAAGACGAGATCACCCATTTGAAAGTCTCTTGGTCTAACCTTCTTGTTATAGCTCTTAGATATCCTCTTTTGATATGCTCTGAGATGATTGAATGCCACCTTCCGACGTTCATCCAGTAATTCAAGCTCTTGAAGCTGAGATATTCTAATGTCGTCATCTATAATGAGGCCCTTCAAAGAGACTCACAAGGTAGGAATCTCAACCTGAATAGGCAGTACTGCATCTGCACCATAGACTAAAGCAAAGGGTGTGGCCCCTATTAGAGTTCTTATACTGGTGTGATAGGCCCATAAAGCCATATTAATCTGGAGGTGCCAATCTCATCTAGATTTGTGTACCATACGGTGCAGGATCTTGAGAATTGTTTTATTGGAAGCTTCAGCCTGTCCTTTACCCTGAGGATAATAAATAGACGACCAGTGTTGAATAATCTTGAACTTAGTGCACAAATTTGTCAGATCTTTATTCTTGAATTATCCCCCATTCTCAGAGATAATAGAGGAGGATACACCATATCTATAGATAATGTAGTTTAGGATGAACATAGCTATAGATTTTCCATCAGCTACACTGAGAGGTACTGCCTCAACCCATTTAGTAAAATAATCTATAGCAGTGATGATGTACTTGTGTCCTCTTGAAGAAGATAGATATATCTGACCCACTAAGTCGAAAGCCCACTATTGAAATGGCCAAGAGGTGATAAAGGGAATAAGCTCCTTGGCTGGAGAATGAATCAAATTACCATGGAGTTGACATTTTTTGCAAGACTTGGCAAACTGTGTAGCTTCCTTCTCCATATCGGGCCAATAATAACCAGCTCTAATTAGCTTACGAGCCAATGTCAGACCATTTGAGTGAGAACCAAAAATGCCTTCATGTACCTCTTCTAACGCGTGTTTGGACTCATCAGGTTCTAGACACCTAAGGAGGGTAACGTCTAGACCCCAACTATACATGTCATTTTCTACGATGACGTACCGTGAAGCACTACGGATTAGGTGGCATTTTTCATTTCTAGTATATGTGTCAAGAATAATTTGGTCATGGAGATAAGAGTAGATGTGGTGGTAGCGAGATGAATCATGTCCAATTATTGAACAGACCATCTGGGAGTCAGGAGAGTCATATGCATGGTAGCATATTGTCTCCACTATGAACTCATGTCTGAAATCATTCTCTGGCATTTGTAACATAGAGGCTAGAGTAGCCATAGTATTAGCCACTTTATTATCCGCCCTGGGAATTTGCTGAAAAGTGACATGTGCAAAGTATTCAACCATCTTTTTATAGGGTACCAACTTTTCATCTTTGGTCTGATAGAGATTGTTCACTTGATTGATAACCAGTTGTGAGTCTCCAAAGACTTTTAGTTCATCCACTTGCCATTCAATAGCGATCTTTAGTCTATTGATCAAAGCGTCATATTCAACAGTGTTATTGGTACAAGGAAACATCATTTTGTATGCCTTTGGTAAGGATTACCGCTAAGGTATGATAAACAAAATTCCATCTCTTGACCCCTGTTGAGTGAATGAACCATCAAAGCACATTGTCCATGTTTGATGCATGAGAAGCATAATGGACTCATCTAGGAATTCCATCTTTAATGGTTGATGATCTGTAAGAGGTTCTTCAACCAATTGATCCGCAATCGCCTGTCTTTTGATAGCTTTTCTCTCAACATATACAATATCAAACTCACTAAGGAGCATGACCCATTTAGCTAGTCTACCTGTGAGGGTAGCTTTACTAATTAATTATTTCAATGGATCAATCTTTGTGATTAGCCTTGTAGTGTGAGCCAACATGTAGTGTCGTAGCTTCTGGGAAGCAAACACCACTGCTAAGCAAGCTTTCTCAATTACTGAATAATTCATTTCGTAAGAGACCAATGTTCTGTTGATGTAGTAAATGGCTCTTTCTTTATGATTTGGATCTTCTTGGGCCAAGAGAGCATGCAAGGATGTTTCTGTTGCTGAGATATATAAGATCAAAGGCTTCCCCTGAATAGGGGGCATTACTATGGGTGGATTGGCTAGATATTGTTTAATCTGTTGAAATCCTTGTTCACATTCTTTGTTCCAGTCATAAGTCACACCTTTATGCAGAGTTTTGGTGAAAGGTTGTGACTTGTCAGCTAATTGTGAGATGAACCACCTGATAGATTGGAGACAACCTTGGAGACCTCTGATTTGTTTGATATTATGGGGTGGTGGCATTTCCATTATAGCTTGTACCATTGCCAGATCCACCTCAATTCCTTTCACAGAGATGATGTAGCCAAGTAATTTTTGTAAAGTAACCCCAAATGCACATTTCTTAGGGTTTAGACACAACCTGACTTTCTCCATACGATCTAGTATAGGACCTAGATTAGTGATATGTGTCTTTCTATCCATACTTTTAGCAAGTGTGTCATCCACGTAGTCCTCCATTGTCCTATGCATCATGTCATGAAATATTATAGTAACAACTCTTTGATAAGTAGCTCCAGCATTTTTTAAACCAAAGGGTATAACATTCCAATAGAATGTACCCCATGCACAAGTAAAAGCGGTTTTCTCTTGGTCCTCTAGCGTAATTTTGATATGATTATAACCAAAGAAACCATCCATTAATGAATACATCTCATATCTCGTTTCCATATCCATGATCATGTCAATATTAGGAAGTGGAAAATCATCTTTGGGACATGCCAAATTTAAGTCTCTAAATTTTTTGCATACCCTAATAGATTTGTCATGTTTAGTTACTAGGACTATATTAGAGATCCAATTTGCATATTCAATTGCTCGGAAGAACCCATCTTTTAGAATTTTTTCCAATTCTACCTTGATCAATAAAGCCACATGCAGATGCATCTTTCTAAGTTTTTGTTTGACAGGTTTAACACCAGGAGCTATTGATAAGTGATGCATAATGAGATCAGGATCCACACCTGGCATGTCCAAATACGTCCATGCAAAATTATATTTTTCTCTTGGAAGAATTTGGTAAATTCTTTAAGTTCCTCTGTAGATAATGACTTCGTCATATGAATGATATGTGGATGCTCTTTTGTTCCTAGATTTATTGGCTGAGTTGGTTCAATTAACACTGATGAGCGTTCCTGGAAGTGACTCAGAAGTGCATCAAGTATCTCATCCTCAGGCACCTTAGAGAGGTTTTCACCTTCGGATACGTCTTTTCTTTTTTCTTTTTTTGGCTCTGATACTGCCACAATGTGGTTTTCACCATCAGAGCACTTATTTTTTCTTCTTTTAATTTTTTTACTAAGATACTTGACGTCAGCCTCAGTCATGTTGACACTTTCTTCACTAGTGGAGGACATTAAGGGCTCAACAATGTGAAGGTAGAAATCTAAAGTGTAATCATTCTAGAATGTAAGGACTTCACTGGATGAAGAAGGGGAATTCTAGTCTATTAATTTAGGATGTTGGAGGGAAAGAGATGTGACAAGTTCAAGTGCATTCACAGTATTGTCATCGAAAGCATTAACTAGCAAGTTGAGAGCTAAACCGATCTCATCCAAAGGTGTGTTTGAATCCTTTTGATCCCTAATGACCAAAGTAGAAGACATGTTAACACCTATAGACTCAGACCCATTAGACCTTTCACTAGACCCCTCACTTACGTCGAGAAGTCTTTCATAAGATCCTGCTAACAAACTATCAAACTCATACTCATGAGATTCTGTATCTGAAATCTGACTTGGGTGCTTGCACCATGAAGATTTTTGAGTTATTGCAACACTAGCCTATTCTTGTGTCAACCGCTCTTGAAATTCTAGTGGCATGTACCATTCACCTTGGAGGTTAGGATCTTGTAAGTCTTTCCATTGCTCAAAAGTTAGTGTCTCAAATGGAGTAGTTTGATCAGAATCACTGTCAATTTCAGCTATACTTGCACGTGGCACAAACTTATCTAGCTCAGCCAAGAATGCTGCCAGGTCTGGAGGGATGGGATAAGGAAAGCAATCCTCATCTGAGCTATCTTGTATAGTGTCGACTGCAGCTGTGCTTTTAGGTTCTGGTGAAGGTTCTACTTTTGGCACAAATTTATTGATCCCTAGATGAAACAAGACCTTTTTGAAACCTAAACCAGTGGTGTCTTTTATCTTTTGACCTATAGATTGGATAGGTTCCACTAACCCATTACCATTCACCCCTATTGGGCCACTTCCTTTGTACCCAAAATGTTTCATAATCTTAAGACCCTCACTATTAGGATTTAATTCACGAGTTGGAGCAGTCTGTTTAGTTATGTTCTTTCCTTTACAAAGCCAAGCCTTGATAGCTCTTTCATTATCTTCATCTTCCAATGATGTATCAGACCATACAAATGTACCATCATAAACTATCTCAGGAGTAGCGAAAGATTTGTTATGCTCAGAAGGTCTCCCATAAGGGCAAGGAGACAGGGGTAGAGCTGCTAATGACAGCACGGGTTCCATTTGATATCCCCCCATGCATATGTCTGTGATTTTTAGTGTCTGTTCCATGTCTTTGAGCTTGGCATCACAGAGTTCTATGTATTCTCTATTAGTTGGAACGAGACTATTAATTGACTAAGTGAGAGCATTAAAAGAAGAACCCATACTAGCGGGAACCGTCACCTCTGTGCCTTGAAAATAAAACTTGATACACTGATGGTATGTAGAAGGAACTGCTTGCATCTTGTGGATCCACGGTCTTCCTAGCAAAATATTATATGCAAGAGGAAGGTCTAGCACCTGACATATGACGTCTCTTTCAACTGGGCCAACCCAAATGGGTAGCACAACTAGAACTTTAGATGTTCTCTCTTCCTCATCATAAGCCTTTATGGTAATTATTTTGTGGGAATCTATGCGATCCTTGACATAACCCAGCTGAGAAAAAAAATGAGTGGAGCAAATATTAAAACCAGGACCATTATCAATGAGCACGCAATAGACTAGCTATTTTCTGATCATGACATCTATGTGCAGGGGAGCATTGTGCGGGTGACTAATTGAGTTATCATATTCTTTAGAGAAGGATAAATAATGCAGTGAGGTCAAGTGACCCACCATGGATTGAAACTAATCTAGATTGATATCTTTGGGGACATTAGCTTCAGTAAGAGCTTTGTCCAAAATCTGCCTATGAGCAGGCGAGATTTTCAATAGCTCAAAAATAGTTATCTGAGAATTTTTCCTTTGAAGCTGGTCAAGAATGCTATAACCAGTAGTAGGAGGTGTAGGGACCACCTTCATGGTCTTGTTTGTAGAACCAACAACAATCTTATCCGCATTTTGTTTTGGTGCAGACGTAGCAGTAGGAGGGCTAGGACCTTGATAGAGATTCTAGTGTTGGACCTAGTAACAATGTTTGCACAATCTTGAGATGTTTCAGATTCAGATAATTGAGACCCAGGGCCTCTCAAGACAAATGGGGTTCTGGGTTTAGAAGCATTCCCACTTCCCTTTCTTGTAAACATATTGCAATATTCCACTTCCATTGGTTCAATAATGTTGATCACATTATTGTAAGTGGTATGTGCGTAATTAACTTTGGCATTATTATTCTGAGCATTGGAGGATTCACCTTTCTCATGATGAGGAAAGGGATCTTTGAATGCTTGATGATCCAAATTCTTGTTATGATTCTCCATAACAATAACCTGGTTATCGATCAAATCTTGGACTTTATGACGTAATTGGAGACATGTAGCAGTCTTATGACCTTTATTTTGATGGTAATCATAGTAAGCATTCTCATTCCACCAATGAGGTCATGGTTCTGGATCATATAGATGTTTCTCCAAAGGAGCAAGAATCTGATTTTGCACCAAAGTTTTGAAAACCACATCAAGCGGTTCTCCCAAAGAGGTAAATTCATGCTTTAGAAGGCTATTGAGTATTGGTTGTATCCTTTTCAATAGCTTTGGTCACTTGTATACCCAAGGTGAGGTTGAAGACCGGTTTTGAAGAAGTTGAAGTCATGTTATCGACCACCCCATCATTCACAACATCTCTATTTTTGTTGGAAAATTTCCCTTTGTCTTTGTTGGAGGATGAGGGATTTTTCTTGTTATCTTTATACAAGGTCAATTCGCCTTTTTAAACCATGAATACTTCTATTCTGATAGCTTGTTTTATCATACTATCAAAGTTAAGGGGACCTTGAAGTTGGACTTGATACCCGAAGTCAGGGGTGAGATTATCCAAGAATATATCAAGTTTCTCAGACTCGGGTATTTTGCGAGGGTATTTAGTGCAAAGTTGTCTCCATCTTTGGAGAAATGTCAAGAATGGTTCCCCTTGCCTTTGCTTAAGGTTGCAAAGGTCCCTTATGTTGACAAGATGTTGAATATTGTGAGAATAATGTCTTATAAAAATATTGGCAATCTCGTCAAAAGTTTTGATACCAGGGGTAGTTGCGAGAACCATTCCATAGCAGGGCCACCCAAACTTCATGGAAAAAGACACATCAAATATGTTTGATCATGTATAAACTCCATTGATAAGGCACCAAATTATCTTAAATGACCCTAAGGATCAGTGGTACCTAGATACATGTCAGATTTAGGAAGCTCTACACCTTTGGGAAAAGGTGGCATAACAATGCTCCTATCAAACGGAAAAGGACATATACTTTCCATTGTGAATTTTTGCATAGGTTTGTCCTTATCCTTCATAATTTGGCTGATTTGACCTTGCATGTCTTGAAATATTTTATGCAACTTGGAGGTTTCAATTTCCTCTTCTTTAGCGACAAGCGTTTTCACTTGGAAGTTTGCGAGTAATTTGGCCCCTTGTTTCGCTAAATCTAGAAAGTATTTTTCTTTGTCTTCCGCAAGGGGTATCTCCATCATTTTAATGAGAGCTTTATTAGACTTTTTTGTGTCTATGTCATTTTGATTTATTGGGTCATCTTCATTACCAATAATTTCATAAATGCTCTGAGTCTGATTTTGACCCTGGTGATGCTCTTCTTCTTGATGACCTTGTTCATGTTGAGATTGGTCATGACCTTGCATGTAATCAAAAGGAGATGTCATGTTGTTAATGTGAGATTATTCTGTGTGCACTCCTTTAGTATGAGTGTGAGGACTCGTAGCCGATGTACTCTTCGGAAAATCAAAAGGATTGAAATGTTCGAAAGGATCAATAAGGCATCGAGGGTTGTTAATGGGATCAACCCAAATAGATTACTTCTTGTATCCTTGTTGGTTTGAGAGAAATGGATTACGTTGATCTTGAAACAACGGGTTAGAATACACCTGAAGCACTGGTTTTGGATTCAGACTCAGATCTACATTGAACAAGGAAGAGGAACATGACAATCCCTCTTGATTATCCATTTGAATAATGGGTTCAGAATGACCTTTTCCTTGATCAAGAGGTTTACTTCTACCTACTCCAGAACAGCGTATGGGGAAAATATTACCACTCCTAGTTGTAACAGGCATAGACAAAGCTAAAATGAGAGGAAACTTAAGATCTGACTTAGAACTCTGTCTCTAGAAGTATCAAAAAAAGAAGGTAATAGGCTAGAATAGCTAAGGTGAGATGCACCCGGCATGAATCGTCGAAGGTATGGCTAGATCAGCCGAGATATGACTATCATGTCGCAAGGTACAAAAAACATAAGAAAAAAGGATGGAGACAAAGAGACAAGACAAGTTTTAGTATGAATCAGTCAGTGCACAACTTGAAACAACTAGTTTCAGTCTGCAAACAATGAGGAAACAAGCAATCAAACCCTAGACAAGAGGCAGATCAGGAAGATAAACAAACTCATTTTTCAAGATAAAAACCAGATTTTGAGACACAGTGAGAATTGTTATCTAACAAGATTTCTAGGTTTAGGATAGTTTTAAGATGATACAAATCAGCAATCTTCGTTTCAAGGTGACAAGCACTTGTTTACAAACACAAAGTTTCAATCAAGTAGTGATGCAAACAGTAGTCATAAACAATTCCACCAAGGACAAAGAAACTTGGTAGAAACATGGGATTCTTTGTTTGATGATAGTACAGATAGTTTAAGACTCAAAAATAGACACTCAGTTATCCCTACAAAGAAAATTGGTTGAGAAGACAAAATTTGTGCCCCGCTGTCTTATGCGTATGCGTGCACCTGACACAACAGTGTCACCCTCAAAAGAGATCCCATGTTTTTGGTGTTTCCAAGGACTAAGTATATATATTCGAAGGTTACCCTTAAATAGGGGCCAACGTCATATACCACTTCAAACATCTAGGTGCATACCTATGTCGAGAATCTAGGGGAGAGATTCTTCCCTCTCCCTGCGCACAGATTATGTCTCCTTTCAAAGGTGAACCGGGTAGGCATCTAACTAAGAGAGTGTTTAATAGGCTTCCGTTCAAAATAAACTTTGGTGCCTCTGATATAGAGATGGGGCCTTGCAGCCACACCAACACTTGTAAGTCACACACCCTTGCAAGCAAGACTGGGAGCGGCACCACTTAGTATGACAAACAAGGCTTTCTCATGATGATAGTCAAAATCAATGAGAAAGAAGTTACCATGGCTTTAGAGTCTTTGGAATCAACAAAGAAGACTTTGTTAGAGTGAGGTGGAATCACCGGAAAAAGGTGTGTACTCACTTGGGTCATTCCCAGAGGTTCAACATCTTGTAGGCCCTCTAAAGGCGACTCAACTTGGTTTGGATTCAAGGGTTTGATTTTATGATTCTCTCAATGAGAGAAGAGCATACTTCTCTACCTTTTCACCTCACCCACACACATCAAGCATATTCATCACCGAGATAGTTTCACTCCACCAAATCCACAAGTCTTTGTGTTTCTGATTCTCTCAAAGAGAGAAGAGCATAATCCCCTAACAAGTAGAAGTGCTAAAGATTCGCTATCTTGCTTTGCTTCCCCAAGTATTCATCATGCTAGCAACATCTGGGTCTCAGTTTCATCCATGGGCATCACTTCCATGTAATGAAGAGCCTATTCCCCTACTTTGCTATCGGGATCCTTACAAAATTTTAACAAAGCCCTATTTAAACTATGTGAATGAAAAACAGTAAACAAACATGACATTTTGATTATGTCTTTGTCTATCATCCTGCAAGAAAATAGTTAGAAATTTTTTGATCTTTGACAAGCAAACCTGCAAACCATTGTTATGCTGCAGCACAAATCAGAAACAAAAAAATCACAGCAGAAAATAGATGTCAAAAAATAAAAACAACAGATTACAAATTCTAAAATTTAATTGTCTATCTGCTAAAGTTCGCATGAGCAAGTGCTTCGTTGCATGCGAGAAAGTGCTTCGACGTGTGTGAGCTTTCTATTTCCTCACATGACAGAGTGCTACAGAGAGCAAAACTTCGTGTGGCTCGACGCAAAACTTTGTGTGAGACTCCGTACCAGTGTTTTACAGATGTACGGTAGAGTTCGCAAAACACTGTCAAAAAGTTTGAAAATGAGGCCATAAATCATTTTTTCTACCCCATGGTGGGCGCCACAATGTGTGTGCTTGAATGTGTCCTCTAAATCAGGCACAAACTAGTGATTTTTTTAGTGGCTAATATTCGCCAATTGGCTAATTTTTGAAATTTGAGAATCCAAATTTGGCTAATAATTCAAGATTTAAGGTGATCTAAATCACCAAAATTTTACAAAATTTTATTCTAGAAATATTTAAATCGCCAAATAATTTATTTTATTAAAAATTTGAACTCAAATATTCACCTAATATTTGATAGATGGTTAGATTCGATTCGCCTAAATTTTATCAGTTATTATAGAAATCTAAATTAATTCACTAATAATATATCATAATTGTTAGTTATAGTAGGGTTGTGTCACCAATATTAGTTGTCATTATTGATTTAAAATATAATCTAGTGATCTTCATTATATTCCATGAGGCAAAAATGTTACTATCTTATTT
>MU224312.1:973423-989235 GCA_018584345.1 Thuja plicata | reverse complement strand
TAGTGGAGCTAACCACAAACATGGAAAATAATTTAAATAAAATAAGATTCTTTATATTCAATCAACAAGGAGAAGGATAGAGAATTCATCTTTCTCATATCAACAACACAGCTCTCAGAACACCCATCAAAAGCAATTTTATCTACCATTTTCAAAATCTCTTCTCTTTGGATATGCGCTTGCAAATATATTGATTGAAACAATAAGTGTGGCTAACTATTTTCCATAATCCTTTCCTAAGGGACGATCATAGGGTGAAAATATTTTTATTGGCTAACAAAATGACCTATTTTCTAAAAAAAAAAAAAAATTTAAAACAAATTGTTAATAAGCAATATTTTAAAAACCTACTGACCTACGTTTTTATATAAAATGTAGACAAAGTTACTGCATCTGACCAATATACATACACAAGTAAATTGACCTCTATGTGTAAAGATTCCCGAAACATGTTTTATTTTTGAAGTCCTATTCTTCAAATCATTATAGAGAGTTAAAATTTATCGCTGTTAGAATCTCAATACCCGAGGAGAAAACAAAAAATATTTTTATCAATAATTGATAAATAAAATAGCTAATTAGCCGACGAAAATTTCAATTCTTATGTTTCAAACAACCAATTATACCTCTCTGATAAAAAGAATTACCGTCTTTTCATAGCAGTTGGAGGACTGTGTCAAATGACACATAGCCTGCATGTTGTGCAGTGGTAGAGACACGATTTTCCATGGCCGTATAAACAGTCCATGTACCTTTTTATGTTTCCAAGTTTCCTCATCATTGTTTTCATTTTACAAATTCGATGCTAAAAATTGGCAAAACGATTACGGATTTATTGTTACCCACTTTTCCTATTGACAAATTTGGATGTAATTTGAGGGTGATAATTGATTGGAGAAGTGTATTTTTTTTCAGGTATATGTAGTGGAGATCAAACACTGCTTTTTTTTTTTGTTTTTGGAGACTCATATACAGACACTAGAAATTACCATCCTCCTCTGAAGAAAAACATAATTTCAGCATGAAAGTATCACTTGGCCTTGACACCCATCTGGCAGTGTATCATTTGGAATAATTCTCATATATTATTTAGGTGAGCATTCTGAAACTGAATATCCAAAGATCTCCAATGTCTATAGGCAGAATTGTTGTGCTAAAACTTAGTTAACCTTTCCCATTGCTGTGTACTGTGGTTTCCAAGTGTTGTACGATATTGGCTAATATATGTATTTGTTTGAATTCTGATCTCTAATTATATAATGATAATGTGTCATGGTATTCACATCTAATTTTCCAGCTATAATAATGATTAAGGATCATGTCTATAAATATGTATACTTATAGTTTACATTGTTAACCTAGAAAATATCCCCAATATGTTTAACTATAGTTTACATTGTATTACCATGCTCTGAAAAAACATTCAATATAAAAGTCTATTTGGTGATTATGACAAATTTCTCTTCATTAGTGCTTCTCTTGTGTACTCTAAGCTATGTTAAAATACTTCTAATTCTTTGTGATTTTTAAAATTCTATACCCTATAATGAATAGGCGAACGTATTGATCAAACCATTTTTTAATAAACTTGTGCAGCTCAAATCTTATATCTTCCATATCTAGTAACATACAGGGCTTTTAACAGGTCAACTCATCAAATGGCGTGATAAATTTGGAACTACAAACAATAGTGAAAATCTCTAATATATTGACATAAATACAAACAAATATCTATACATAACCAAGTTACAAATAAATTTTTGGAAATAGTTGCAATAGTCGCAAGCAGTGTTGGGAAATATCTTTTCTTCAACACACTGCAAATATGGCTCTTCAAGCAAGAGTGGAAAGGTGTAAGTAGTTTCCAGAGAAATCAGATAAAATTAGGAAGAGGCATGGAAGTCTTTATAGGACTCAAAAGTCGGCAATAGAATAAGTTCGAAAACATCTATCCGAGGCTCCTAGGCAAAGGGTAACTAACCATAATGAATGCAATTCCACCCATCTGTGCAGTAACATGTAAGTTTTTACAAAAATTAATAACACAACATATCAAAGCTACCATGCGTACCAGAGTATGTATCTATATCAGGTACATATTCAATGATCCAACTTTTCTAGTGAAAAAATCTTGTCTGGAAGCCTCTTCATCAATAGTTGGGCACCATATCTGTCATGCCAACTACGAAGAAAGCACAATATGATGCTTGTAAACTGGGTAATCATGTTTAAACTGTAAAGATGGGTAACAAAGTTATGAGGGGATGGATTTTGGGGCAACACAGATTTGAAAATATGTCTTGGATACTACACAATCCATGAATAATGTCCAAAATACTATGCCTCACAGCTCATTCCCATTTCTGATGAGACTGCTAGAAGAGTAGAAATAGATAGGTTTTCAATTGTTTGAGTTTTATTGTCTTTCTCCTCCATTCTGAAATTTATTTTATTTATCTTGTTTTTGACAAGGAAAATACAATTAATATGGAAAAGATTGGTAGAAAAAGGTGAAATCTCAGCAAGTTGTAAGCGATAGGCTATGTGAAAGTAGGTCAAAATTCAATTAGAATTGAAAAACACGTGGTAAAATCTAATGATGTTCCCTTTTCTAATCGTCTTGCATTGATTTGCACTAATATGAGCCGTCGATATTGTACCATCATCTCATCCATTTAAAATATGAAACACCTTCAGACATAATTACTAGCAATCACACCTTAGTGTGCAATGGGGACACCGTAGAGTTATAGAAAGGTCATTTAAATATTTGTCTCTTTGTTTGTCACTCCTCATGGACTCTCTAGATCTCCTTATCTCTGTATTAATATATGTCACCCTCTATATATCTTTATAACTCTTCCTCACTATCTCTCCCTCTCCATGTCTCCCTCTGTATCTCCCTAGATCTCTTTCTATCGTTACCTCTTGATCTATCTCTAAATCTCTATCTATTTTACTCCATCCTACCACTTTATAAATTCATCTATATCTCTATCCAACCATCTCCCTCCATCAACCCCTTCCTATACCTTTCAATCTTTGCATCTTTATATTTCTTTTCCCATCTCTCCCTCTGTATGTATGTCTATCTTGTCATCTCTATATCACTCTCTATGCCTATATATCTCAGTCGGTCAAATGAAAATCAATGAATGGCTAAAACTATTGAATGGTTAGATGTTTCCCAATTTCCTTGCACATTAATAGTGTAAGAGATTTTTTTTGTTGGAAACAACATTGTAAGTTACTCTTAATAATATTACCTTATAACAAAGAAATCATGAATACATATTCAAAGCATTAAATTGAAATCCTCAAACACTATTATGACTTATAAATAGTAGATAATAAGATTTGATCAAGTTAAACTATTAGTCAACCATTGCAATATCTAGAATGTTTAACAAGCATAATAAAGCATTGAATTTGTTTTTACTCTTGAAATATGATTTCTTTCATGAGATTCAAAGAAATTGCAAAATTAAAATATAATTACTGTAAGATATAAATGGTTTTTGATATGTACAACACTATGTATTCAATTTGAAGTTGTACTCATATGTTTGATAATAACAACAACGTTCAATAAAGTATAACTAAAATAAGTCAATCTTATCTATTCCTATTAAATGAGACTTAGAAGGTTCAATTAAATGGCGTGTTTTGCCAAAGGGGTTTTGAAAACACACACACACACACATTGACTCATCTACATGCACCCACCTACCCACATGCACATGCACTAACACATGTGCATATGCAAACACACAAACACAAAATGTATGTTCATGTGGGTAGGTAAGTGCATATGGGTATGTTGATGCGTCGAACCAAAATTCTTTCAAAGAAAGACCTCATTCAATCAAACATTTTTTGTTCTAACATGAAAACTTTAAAATACAATTAAAGCCTATTCTACTACCCTTATATTTATTGTATTCTATCCTTAATTTAGAATTTACAAAGATATTGAACGTTTTAATATGAACATGACTATATTTAAATTCCACATAAAAACAAACAAATTTAAAATAGATGAATTTTTTTGTCTAGATGAGTGATCTTTGATGCCTGATTCTGGATGAGTTATGTAATTAAATCGATCTAACTCAATTACAAAATTGTGTTTAATTTTGGATTTGAAACCTTGGTCAGGACTTAGGGGATTGATTTTCACATTAGGGCTCCTAGTTATATCAGACCATTTTCAGGTGATTACAATCTCATTTTCTTTCTATCAATTTATCTCACTACCTATATCTATTTCTATCTCTTCCTCTCTAAGTTTCCATATGTATCTTCTTATAACCCTTCCTTGTCTTTATCTCTCTTTATATATCACTTCCAAATTAATATTCATTCTTATTTTAACTTAATTTTAACTTTGATTTACAAAACTAAATCTTATTTAAATTAGTTAAACACATGCTAATTTATTATAATCATAATGTTTATTTAGATTTTTAAAATTAATACTTATAACTATTAACTAAATTGACATAATTAGTATTATAATAATTAAATATATTAATAATTAATTTAACCTTAAATTTAATTCTTAACCATTAGTGTAAATATGTTATTGCAACTCATTTTTAATTTATTAGTATAAATATGTTAGTGTTGTCTTAACTTAAATATACTTATTGATAGATGGAACTTTTGAGATGATTTTATTTGTCTTTATTCCAAACATAATAATTACACGAAGAAAGCTTAAATATAGGTGCGTGGAAATTTACATGACTTGTCATATGTCCTATCTAAATTTCCTCTAATTTTTTAGCCCATCTTTATTGTTTGCCAACTACCCACAATGTTGTCTTTCTTATATCCATCCCTAATATTCCCCAATGTACATATTTGCGCTTTTAAAAAGTTGTCAAAGTTGGAGGATATCTGAAAAAATTTGGCAAATTTAAGTGAGAATTTTAGCCTCAAACCAGTCAGTTGCATCCTATGAAAAATCTTTAGAGGCTATTAAAATCTCTTATTTTATGCATATTTGACAATCAATGCTTTGTATGAAACCCTAATTTTTCTAGCATTTTCTGAAATAATTCATGTGAAACATAGCCACCACTTGAGCATTTTTCTTTTGCCACTCATAAATGGTGAGTAGATAAGCATTCAAATGACCATTATAGAGAGCTCTATGTTTTTCATTCTTCTCTCACTTTCTAAATTTTTTTTCCTAGAATTGTCAACAAGTTGTGAAGTAGTAAGTATTTGTAGAGAGAAGATTCAGATAGGGCATGGACTTATGTCAAAGAAATGGCAACAACATAAAATGAGGATGACAGAAAATGGTTAAAAATAGAATGTGATGAAAAAATTAAATGATGTTCTGGGCTCTCTCGAAGATGAGCGCAACGTTAGGTAAGTCTTATCTGTTGGCCAGTGTTTTCCTGTTATACAACGAGACAATAGTCTGGTCGACAAATAAACACTTTACATTTTTTCATGTACTAAATGGTGAGTAGATAAGCATTCAACTAACCATTATAGAGAGCTCTATGTTTTTCATTCTTCTCTCACTTTCTAATTTTGTTTTCCTAGAATTGTCAAGAAGTTGTGAAGTAGTAAGTATTTATAGAGAGAAGATTCAGACAGGGCATGGACTTATTTCAAAGAAATGGCAACGACATAAAATGATGATGACAGAAAATGGTTGAAAATAGAATGTGACAAAAAATTAAAGGATGTTTTGGGCCCTCTCAAAGATGAGCTCGATGTCGGGTAAGTGTTATTTGTTGGCCATTGTTTTCCTGTTATACAATGAGACAATAGTTTGGTCGACAAATAAACACTTTACGGTTGCTCTGAATGCAACATTAATGATGAATGTAGAGAGCAATCTGATGCTACCTGAAGCAGATAGGAAAATAGTCTAGTCTACAATTTTCTGGGGGCATCTAATGATATTATTAATAAAAATTGGAATCTGATTGTGTACAACAGGGGCAACAGGACAGTGTGGAAAAGTTTCGATTATCAGACTGATACGCTCATTACTTGCCAAATTAATTGAATGCAGCAAATCAAACAAAAAATAACCAAATAAAAAATCTGATCTTACTTCAAGAATGAAATGTACAACTGTGGCATGATTATTCAAAGAAGCCCACTGCAGAGCATAATAACCGTTGCCATCAGGCTTTGATACAGAGCAACCCTCCTCTATCACCAACCTCTTTAGCACCTCCACATCTCCATATGTAGCTACAACATACACATTATTTTTCAGCTACTATTCATGCCCCAAATTATTTTTATCTTTTGTGGCTAGCTCGATCTCCGAAGAAGCCATTCCAGGTGTATGTTCCCAAACACTGATGAAATATTATGTAAAGTCGTCAAACAATGGAAATAGATCACATGCAATGATGCAAGTCATAGAGTTGAAATAATGCATACAACATTCAACTTCATAGGATAATATCGACCCAAGTGCTTGTACTTATTATCATTTTTTTGACTTATTAAGAACCCAGAAAATAATCAATGCAAATTCTTTCAAACTTAAGCAAGACTCGCTAAAACTATAAATGAAATATTTGTTCTCCACTTGCTTCTAAAAAGTGCATGTGAAATAACATTTGATGTAAAATGAGAAAAACTCATTCAATCAAATCAAAATTACAAGTGGAAAACAATAACAGGTGGTTCATTGGGCTACAAGAACCTGACATTTTAGACTAAATGTGGATTAAGACACTTTCAAACATGTATTATGTATTAGTGAACAAAACATGGGTAAGAACGCAAATCTTTAAATTCAAAACGAGAAAAGAAAAAAAATTATCTTCATCAAGGTTACAGTTCCTTCTAGTAGCAATCTTATTGTACAATCATCAAGAAGCGGATGACTAGTACCCTTGTAAAAATAATCCCACACGCCATATTAATGTTCCACTTGATGGTCATTGAGTAAGATAACCTCAACCTTTCCATTACTTTTAAGTATCAATCAAGATAACATATTTTAACACGCATTCCCTAAAACCTTGGCAAGACTAATACATAGAAGTCTTAAACTATTATCTTTCTAATTTTTTATTAGACACAACTATGAAGATAACATTGTATTTAATTACATAGCATATAATAAATCTCCGTATGGAAGCTTAGATTTCTTTTCCTAACCCACCGTTTCTTTGGGATATGCTTTACATTTAACAAATTAACCTGAAATGAACGATAACCAATTTGTATCTATTTTCAATTGCACTACAGACGAGTGTCATAATAAAATATGAATCTAGATGTATGCATATAGTTAAGTTCAAGCTTACTATTGATCTTGTCCATGAGGTTAAAAATTGAGAGCCAAATTGATCTATTAGTTGAATGGATATATTTGATATTCAACTACTTTTCCTTCAAAAACCATAAATTCTATTTACAAGACAACTACTATTGTATCCATGTTATGATGCATCTGTACACTATGAGAGCCTTATTTTTATACAGTTTGTTGAAGTGTTTGAAGTTCATTTTAACTTTTTATTTTGTTTTTTTATAAAACTTCAAAATAATAATTAAAAACTAGTAGATCTCTCTCTCTCTAGAGAGAGAGAGAGAGAGAGGTATGGAGATAGAGAATTTGAAGAAGAGAGGTATGGAGAGGAGGGGGGGAGATAGAGGGAGAGAGTGGGGATGGAACATATAAATGTATAACTATATATAACTATATTTGGAGTTTAATCAGATACAACTATGAAGATAACATTGCATTCAATTACATAGTTCTTCACATTTTCTTGTAGACATAATGTCCTTTGCTAAGTCCAATTGTACCTCAAAGTACCCAGAAGAATATGGTCCCCTAAAACTACATAATAGATCAATAAAAAAATTAAGAATACATAAATTAATAGTGCTAATTTATTAGTAGTGATGGTAAGAATCTCCTCAAACCTATAATCCTAAGCATAACTCTGCAATGTCAAGCGAAATACATCAAAATGCCATTTTTTTACATATAATTTGCATACATCCTTGTGCCAATCTGCAATGTACATAGAGTATAAGTCAATGCCCTTTTCCCTAATGTCATTCTTACAAAAGCATTCACAACAATACTAATTCCCTTGAATCTTCTCACTATTCTGACTAAACTAACAACATGCCTCATGTTTTATGGCAAACAATGGCATACAAAAACCAGAGTATACGCCTTAAGAATTATGGCAAATAAACATGGCATCCCCACGATGAAATAAGAAAATGCTATGCCTTCATTGTCTAAATTGTCATTGCATTCGGCATTAACAATGCATGTAAGCCGCATTTTATTATGTTTATTATAAAATCTAAGAATAATGTCTTGAAATATTTTTTAAAAAATTCTCTTTTCAAATAAAAAGTATCGCAAATTTATGCAAAAAAAATACCAATTCTATTTTCTAATTTACCTTTCCTACTTCTTAATTATAATTTGGTACGCTAAATAGGTCTAGAATTGTCCCGCTATTGTACTTTCATGTCGCCTATGATGAGTATCTCTAAAAACTTGTATCAGACCCTCTGCAATGGTAGGCTATTTATTCAATTCCCTCCATACATTTATAGGGAAACATTTAAACAATAAACTAATTCTTAATTTTTTTTGGTGGATAGCCACGCATGAGTTATAGAGCGTAATTACTCCACATGTTGCCTTACTGTATTTCTTTATTATCATTAAACAATGAGAAACCTATCCATCATAATATCTGAGTTTCTTGGCCTTACGTATTTACATATTAATTGTTTATTACAGCGACAGATTATATCTTTGCTCTCTCACATTGTATGTTTTGGCTCAGAATATTTTCCTCGCAGTAATTAAAAGACCTGGCCCCAAATAAAATGGGGAAAAATAATCTTATGAACATTCCAAATGACAGATTTTTGAGATTTTATATCACGTCTAAAAATATCTTTTTTTGAATAAAGAGTTAGAGGGTGTTATTTTTTATGATTTTGAAACCTTATTATTACTATTTTTTTGAGATTTTATTCAAGATTCAAACCACCTGAGAAAATTATTTGGTATAAAAATAGAATTAAGGACTAAGTAATTCATTAATATCTCTTTACAAGATTAGTTTCTATAGTTTAACCTCTATGTTATATGTTTTTTTGGGGCAAGGACACTTAATATGGTACAACATAAAACAGAGTTGAGAAACAGTCAAGCACATAACAAGGACAACAAATTATTATATGAGAAAATGGAAATGAGTGTAGCTACATAACAGGAAAAGGTGAAAATACCTGGTCCAAGCACAAAGTGCAGCAGTGAACCTCCAAGCACAAAGTGCGACAGTGAACCTCCAAGTAAAAAGTGCAGTAATAAACCTCCAAGCAAACTTGTAAGTAGTTTCAACAGAAAGCACATATAAAATTTTGAACGAAGCAACAGAGTATTTATAGGGCTCCTAAGTCGGCAAGAATTTTTGGGAAGTAATCAGATGCCATATTTCCAAACCATGGTTTAAGTCAAATGTTTGTATTGAATGCCAATCAAATCTCATTAAACAAGAAGCCAAGAAGCCTCTGCATTAACATGCATCATATATATGTCATGACAACTTCAAAGAAAGCACAATATGGCTCTGTCAAATTGGATCATCTTAATGAGAAGATGACCATCGAAGATGCATACAACATTAATGGGGTTCAACATATCTACGACATGGTATAAGTGGATATCAACCTTTTGAAATAAATCCAAATCAAATCTCATCAAACAGGATGCGTATAATAACTTGTCAAACTGGGTGGGAGGTGGTTCAAGTTGGTATGAGGTCAAATCAGCTAGCAATGTAGGGTGGATGGCTAACAATGCTCTGATGGCAGTCACTGCCTCCCAACAAATTTTAGTCGGGGCATTCCAAAATTCAATGTGTATGCCAAATAGGTATGAAGATCAATAAGTATTTGTCTTTTGTCCTTCTCCGGATCTCATCCTCTCTATATCTTTCTCTATCTCTTCCTATTTGTCTCTCCCTCTTTCATTCTCTTCTTTATATATTAATATCTTCCATCCCCAATTACAATTTTTAAGCATGTGAAGTGAATTGTCATTTGTTAAATATGGTTTACATTTGATTGTGATTATTTTTTGCAAATTTAAATAATATGTGATACATTATATGTGATCATGTTCCTTGCTAACAAACCTTTAATATGTCAATGAATTGCACTATGCCTATTATTCATTACATTTGATTGTAATCTATAATTACAACTTTTATATATGGTAATTTAATATCAAATAAGTAATATGTATATTATTTATTATTTAATTATAGATATACTTTATTATAAAAACATTATTATGATTATCTATTATTATATATATTTATGTGTAATAATTTATTTAAAATATGCTTAACATAACATTATAGAGTTGTATATTTATATAAAATATTAAATTATATTATAAAATTAAATTGTACATTCAAATACAATAGTAATAATATTTAATATTCTTAATAATTTGATTGTATAATATTTATTATAATACTATCTTTATAATATTGTAATTAGAGCACATATGAAAGATAGAAGTCATCTAAATAATTAATTGGGGTAAAAAATTGGATGTTTTTAGTTGAGTTGATAATAAATTTGTAGTGTTTGTGTTGCTACTCTATGACTCCAATAGACTTTCTATTAAGACTTGTGATTTTTGTGAAATTTCAAAAAAAAATTAAAAAATTTACTATTGTAATATACATATTTTAAAATAAAACATATCCATTTTTTAATTTTGATAAAATATTTAAATTTAAATTAATTGATGACAATCAAATTTTTTTTTTAAACGCAAAATAAAAAATATGACATGTGGAACAATCAGTTGAAAAAAATACTCTGCTAGGGTCTCATCCGTACGGCGTCCTGTCTGTGCTTCTGCTCTGGGTCATCCATCTATCACACCGCATTTACTGCGGGATCCTTTTTGCATTAGGGTTAGCTTTTAGTATGGCTCCGGCCAACTTCGGCCCAGCAGTTGATGCTGGTGCGCGAGTTGAAGCTTCGGTTAGCCATGGTGCCTCCTCTGAACAAATGCCCCTGCAAGTTTGTCCTGAAGGTCTTTCATGAGGTAACCCTGATATTGTTCTTAATCCACAGGAATTTGATTCTGCTTGTGAATGGTTAGAGAAGCATACTTTGATTGGATATTTTGTGGGTCGTACTCCTCCTGAAAGTATTTTTAAAGATTGGGTCAACAAGAGCTGGACCCCGCATGGGGTCCATCTTGATGGTGTGCAAAACCTTACCAAAGGTTTTTTCCTTTTCTGGTTTGCTAACCCTTCTCAGGCAGAAGCGGTTTTTAACCGTGGACCCTGGATTGTTAGGTCCTCCCTGTTAGTTTTTCAAAAATGGTCTCGAGACTTTACTGTCTCGGACGAAAAAAAACTTAGGGTTCTAGTTTGGGTCGAGTTCCCTGGCCTCCCTTTGCCATGCTGGACGTTTATTGAGTCTATTGCTAAAACCCTCTGTAAAGTCATTGTCATGGAGCATGACAAATTTTTCAATGCTCGTCCCCAGAAGTGGGTCTGTGTTGAGGTCGACCTTTCTAGGGACCTCAAGGACACTGTTGAAATTCAGATTGGTGCTCTCACCATTTCTCAAAAGGTTCTTTATTTGAATCTGCCCAACACCTGTTATCGGTGTCAATCGGCAGAGCACAAGATCAAAGATTGTCCGCTGGCTACTCCTCGGATGAAACCTGCGCTTAAAGATGTGCCGGTCAAAGCCACCGATGCTGGAAAAAAAGAAGAATGGACTACAGTTACGCGTAAAGGCCAGAATGCCTCAGGCCCTAAGACGCCACCAGCCTCTGCTGCTATGTTGCCATCTCTAGATGCCCCCATTGGTCATTCTCCGCCAGTTGATGCGCCACCACTGGTGCCCTTTGTTTCAAACCCTGCTTCACAGGGGAAAAGTTCAGCTGCAAAGCCATCCACTCCAGAAGTGGTGCTGGCGCAGCCAGCGGCTTCTTTTCCTACTTGCAGGGCTATGCGTAGGTCTTGCAGTCCTGATGGTCACATAGATGACCCAGATAAAAGGTGGTTCACCTCATCTGGAGAATTTCTCCCCAGCTTTGGTTTTGTGCCAGGCTACTTGCAGAATAGCTTCTCCTCTCTTGGGGACGAGGAAGCCATGGAAGAGTTTTTATGATTTTTTTGTCCTGGAATGTGCGAGGTCTAACTGACCTTTCCAGAAAGTACTATGTTCGTGATACTCATCGCAGACTTCAGAATCTGGACGTGCTTTGTTTACAAGAAGTTAAAATTTATGGGTTTTTGCTTAACTCTGCCTGTCGTGTCATATGGCCAGACAACATTGTCTTTTCTTCTCAGCACAAAGCTGGCAAAGGCGGTGTCATTACTATTCTGTCACCTCGCCTTCATTCTTGTGTTATTGTGAATGGATTTGACCCGATGCAACGTGTAACCTGGATTTTTCTATCTCTGCATAATCATTCTTTTGGTGTAATTAATGTTTACGCCCCCAATGATGCTGTCGAAAGATCTCAATTATGGGTTTGGCTGGCAGACAACTTGCTTCGAGCTACTTGGGTTATGTGTGGGGACTTTAACATGGTTGAGTTGGCCTCTGACAAAGAGGGAACTTTTCCTTTTCGCTGGATAGCTGGGGAGAGAGAAGCCTGGTATCACATGCGCAATAAATTAGGCCTTTTTGATCCCAATGCTAACCGCTGCCAACAGGGTGGGGTCTGGCATACTTGGTCCAATTTTAGAGCTGGCTCTGACTGCATCTTTAAGAGGCTGGATCGTGCTATGATAACGGCTCAATATTTTTTCTCCTTTTCTGAACATCGAGGCCTACCTGTCATTCCCCTGACAGATGTTACTTTGTCAGGTCACTTCCCCATTTACTTTTCCATTACTTGGTAGTCCTGTGCCAGGAGAGCTACTCAGATGCAATTTTTTCTTAACACGTCTGTGCTGACGCACAATTCCACTATAGCCCACATTCTTCAAGTTTGGAATTTATCTCCTCGGCCCCACAGTGATACTGGTTGGATTCAGTGGTGGAATGATGCCATTACCCGCACTGCGAGGTTTCTTCACATTTATGGTCGTCAGCTAGCCTATTTCAGAAAGCGTGCTTATGAAGCTAATACCAAGGCTCTGCGTAGCGCTGCTGAAGCGCTTACTTTAAACCCTTTCGATTCCAATCTCCAGCTTAAGCTAGCCCAGCTTCGCCATGAGAAACAAATTGTTGATGCCTGTGCTACTCTTGGTGCTCAAATCAAAGCCCGCCTCCATTGGTTGGAGGTGGGCGACAAAGCCTCCAAGGAGTTTTTTCAGGCTCTCAAAGTGCGTCATACTAATGTTGGTATTCAAAAGATCAAGCAAGGATCTGAAACCCTTACTAAGCTTCCGGCCATTCTTCAGGCTTTTGTCCAGCACTATGAGCAAGTCTTTGCTTCTCAGGGCAATTCAGCTGCTCGGGAAGAAGCTCTCAAGGCTTGTATTGCTGTTACTCCAAAACGCCTAGCGGTTGAGAAGCATGCCTTCTGTGAGCAAATGCTTACCATCTTAGACCTCAAAGAGGCATCCTTTTCTATGGCCAATGATAAATCTCCAGGATGCGATGGCTTCCCCTGTGAATTCTACAAACACCTCTGGGATGTTGTGGGTCCTGACTTGCACAAAGTGTACCTCGAAGCTTTTCATAACAAAAGTTTGGGTAACATAATCAACAAAGGGAATATAAAATTCATACCTAAGACTGGTGATCCGGAGGATATCTGCAATTGGAGGCCTATCACTTTGTTGAATGTCTCCTACAAGATCATTGCCAAAGCTTTAGCTCTCAAAATCAGACATCTCCTTCCCCTTATTGTTCATCCTGAGCAAACCGGCTTTATCAAGTCCAGGTATATTCTTGATAACATCATTGTTGTCTGGGAAGGGATGGAGTGGGCTCGTCAATCTAAACAGGCTACTTTGTTCCTCAAAATTGACTTTTCTAAAGCCTATGACCACATTGAATGGCCCTTCATTCTCGCTATGCTTCAAGCTCTGGGGTTTGGCCCTCACTTCTTGCAATCTGTGGAAATGCTTTTTGGAGAAGCTTATCCTTGCATTACCATCAATGGGGCCCAATCTGATACTTTTGGGCTCTTCAGATCCATCCGGCAAGGTTGTCAGCTGGCTTCTGCTTTATATGTGCTTGCTACAGAAGGTTTTGGGTATTTGCTTGCCAACTTGTCTCCGCTGGCTTGGTTCGGGGCATTTCCCTTCTTGATTCTTCTTCCCAGTTGGTTAATGGTCATTTTGCTGATGATTCCTTTCTCACTCTTATTTAGGATGAGGAGAACATCTCCAATGCCTTGCAGTGCCTGGACACCTTTTGTCAAGCCTCTGGATCAGCCATTCAATGGTGTAAAACTCTTTGTTTCAGACAGTCTTTTCTTCCAGCTCCGCCTTCGCTTGCTAGTTTTGGCTGGAAATGGGTTAAACATGGAGAAGTTTTTCTCTTCCTGGGCATTCCTTTTTCCTTTCATGGCTCTTCTGTGGAATTATGGAATGCTGTGCTTGCTAAAATTGAGAAAAAATTGCAATATTGGATTTGCAAGCCGCTCTCTCTTGCGGGGAAATTCCAGATTTGTTCCAAAGTGCTGGCTACTACCCATGTTTATTATTCCTCTTGTTGGGATCCCTCTAAGGCCTCTTATCTCAAGCTTGAGCATCTTCTCAGAGACTTTCTTTGGGCCTCTGGTGCTGATGGCCATGGGTTTCATCGGGTTGCCTTGGAGTACTGTTGCCTTCCTCGTGATTCTGGAGGCCTGGGCCTTCTTTCCACCCAGAAGCAAGGGCTTTCTCTTTGTGCGAAGTGGATTATCTGGGCTATCACTGGGGATGAGGCATGGAAAATTCTTGTTAGACATTGCATCTCCGCTGGATTTTCAGTTCACCGGCCAGCTTGGAAAGGCATTGGCCTTCAGACTTTTCTCACTATGAGAGAACCTGTCCAAATCCAGGGTACCTTCGTCATCAAGAGCATTTGGAAAGCTTGGGAAGCTATTAAGCCCTAGCTTCGATGGGATGGGGATGCTTTCCGCAATGGGCTCTCTTTCAATCAGTAGAGCCTCTGGTGGTCTCCTCTATTTTCCATACAGGGTATACCCTTGGCCAAAACTCAAGGGGCTTGTGCTCTGCATTTTTTCAAACGTGGCATTCGGACTCCCAAAGATCTTTTTTCCAGAGTCTCTATGGGGCTTCGATCTTGGGAGGATATGCGGGTTCAATTTCGGCTGGCTCGTTCTGATCGCCAGACTTTTGATCTTTTGCTTTCGGCTATTCCTACCAATCTGCTTCATAAGATTGGCATTCAGGCCACTAGGCCTCGGTGGAAGGATTGGAAATGGTATCCTGCCACGCCTTTCAGCAATTACAAGCCAAGGCTTGGTTATAGGTGGTTATCCCCGCATCTGCCGATGGTGGATATCCTTAACCAGAGATGGCATCTTCATTCGGCCACTTCCCACTGGAGCTCTCACTTTCACACCATCTGGACCGCCATTACAAAGCCCAAGATGGCTCTTTTTTCTTGGTGTCTTTTGTTTCAAGGTCTCCCAGTCGGCCCTAGGCTCAGACACCTGGGGGTTCATGACCCTCGATGTCCTTTTTGTGGTCACCCTAAGACCTTTTTGCACATCTTCTGGTTCTGTAGGAGAGCTCAACAGTATTGGCAGTGGATTCATGACTTTTTTAAGCCATTTCGGCCCGAGCCTTTTTCTTGGCATATGATTGTCTTAGGAGATTCTCCTAGAC
>MU224312.1:957437-967960 GCA_018584345.1 Thuja plicata | reverse complement strand
TATATATATATATATATATATATATATATATATATATATATATATATTCATGTAGAGTTAGATGTTAAATTATTACATGCCTTAGAATGTATGTCCTAGTACATTTTAAGACACTTAGAGGACCCAAGTAGTACATGTACCTTAGGACCCTTTAGGACTGGCCTACATTGACATTTAAACATTTTTAAGAACCCACTTGTACAACCCTTTAAAATATAGGAGGACATGTGACCTATTAGAACTCAAGTTAATCTATACCTCTAGGACCCTTAAGATCTATTATCTAGGACCCAAGTAATCATATTGAACCCTAACATGAAACTAGGTAACCGTATTGAACCCTAACACATGAAACCTTAAAACCATATTGAACGGGCTAACATGAAACCTTAAAACCATATTGAACCCTAACATGAAACTCTAGAACAAATTAACCCTAGACATGTGAAACTAAAACATAAATCAACATAAACTATAGTTCATTAACCCTAGCATGAAACTCTAACAAATTAAGGTCCTAAGATGAAACTGAAACATAAATCTTGACATAAACTAGATAACATTAGCTCCCTAACTTTCATAAAAGGTAATGTACATGAAACCATTAAACCATATTGAACCCTAACACATGAAACTCTAACAAATTAACACTAGACATGAAAAGTTGAAAGATAAATCAACATAAATTACATTGTGTATTAACCTTAGAACATGAAACCTTAACCTTATTGAACCAGGTTACATGAAATCGTAACATGAATCCTGTTATCTCTTTTTCTAGTAGAGTCAATATATAACTATTCAAGCCTGACTCTTAGATTCCCAATTTAGATTCATATAGGAAAAAGGCTAATTAACAACGATGTTATCCTTCTTCACTTCGGGCTCCACAGACCCAGGCGGGTGTACCTATCTTCAAACTCACTGCTTAACAGTAAACCTTACAGTGGATTAAGGACATTCATCCTTCTTCTTTTTAAAGTCCCTGGACTTAGGAAGTCTAACCTATTGATTCACTCTTAAAGGAATCACTAAGATGAATTGTATTCTTCCATACAATCAACTACACATATAAGTTCTTGACAATAGGAGGTAAAGATTTTAATATTTAAATTGATGATAACAACCACATGTCAGCATATTGATCAGTGCCTAATCGTGGGTAATAGAGTCATAACAGAGCATACAAATATTAAGATAACTAATCAGAACATAATTGAACCCCAGATAGAGTGCCTTACAAACTACCCTCTCATTTTTCACACCAATGTATCAAATTCTTACACAAACCCTAATTCTCTGCAGTCACTTGCAAGATTTATATTTTCCTTGAAAATAACTCATGAATAAGAACATGACTACCTTGTAATCAGTATACTCAAAATGCCTTACAAATTGAACATACAAGAATTAATTGCAAATGCAAGAAGACACCATTGACACCAAAAATGGATATTCCATTGTATTTTTATTAATGTGAACTCAATAACAATACACCTTCAAGACTCAAAAAACCAATGGTCAGACCAATTTAGTAATCTTCCTTGTAGTTTTATATATCTTTGCCATCCTTATTACAAAATTATAACTTGATACTTATAGGTAGCCCCAGTCATCTTGGAATCCTTTTGGAGAATAAGGATGCAACAAGCTACGGATGACTGGGCTACAGAACAAAATATGGTTCCAAGAAGAGACAAAATTTCTGGCTGAAGTGATAACAATATTTGCTACAAGCCATGTGATCATTTGTCTTGTGACCGCCTGAATGCATGAAGTTGTTCCGAAGTAGTTGGGTCTTTATCACCTAGATCTTTCTCTCTTATTGGTATAGAGGCCCCAAATATCTAATTTTTTCCATTCATTCAACCTCCTTGGTGTTAGTTGTCCCCTCCATATTTTTTGTTTCATGCTACCGGGGTGACTACTCCATACTTGCTAACCCATGAGGTGAACACCTCATCACTTGGCCAATTGAAATTGAGAACCTCATCCTTTTGGCTATTGCACTCCTCCCAATCACTATTAGCCTTCTCAATCTCTACCTCCCAAGATTCAAAAAATTCCTTGGCTTTACTCAAAATATCTATAGTTAGCACAAACCATCCAGTATTTGCCAAAGTGACAATGCTTTTTGTTATGCTAGTTAGTGCTTCATTTAGCTGCCTCAGCCATTAGGCTTCATTTTTAATGTTCCCATCCTCTTTGAACATATAGGGATACATATCGTATCTATCCTTGGAAAATTCCCCTTTCAGGGTTGTGATCTTCTTTATTACCATATTCCTCTTGGTGTCTAATTTGACCATCAATTTAAGACACTTATGAGTACTTGTCAAAATAATATCAACATTATTTTTCTCTTTAGAGAGGGAATTGAAAGACTTTACATGGGATGCCCTCCCCTTCCATTTACTCACTATAAAATCCCATTGTCCCTTTTCAGCATCATATTTTCTTATGATGATTGCAATCTTCTTCCCCAATAGGTAGAGGTTAGAGAGGTTGACCTCACTAGTACATCTCTTGAGATTTGTAAATATTTGATCTATGTTCTTTTTCTTTACCAGTTCTTCAGCCTCTTTGTATGCTGGGGAATCTTCCAGGTCTCTCTTATCCTCCTCTTCTAATCTTGTTCTCTCACTGATTAGCCTGCTCTTCTCAGCTTCTAATTCTTCCCTCTTGGCCTCAACAACTTCTTGAATAGTAGGACTTAGAGGTGCAGGGGATGGGGGATATGTTATGAATGGACTCGAGGAGGAAGGTTGATATGGGTCCTAATAAATTACCCTTTGGGGCACAAATTGGGTCTTTTGCTTACCCTCCAACTCTGCTATTTTATTGTCCTTCATCAAAGATTTAACCCTCTCCTCATTATAAGCTTTGAGCACAAACTTGTACTTTTCATTCAGACTGGCATATGCTTCTTTCTCCTTCTCTGACACTTTCATGCTCAGATTGGCAACTTGTATGAAAAGGTCAGCTGCTTCAACTCCTGAGGTGTCTGCAACCCTTTTCACAATCAGGTTACCTATGTCTTCAGCTTCATCATCTTCTTTAACTCTTCTTTTGTCCTTCTTCTTTAGTGGCCAAATTGCCAATGTTGCATGGTCTTCACTAAATTTAGCACCAACTGATGTTCCAGTAGGGCTTATGGGTTTTTCTTGTTTCCTTATGGCATCAAAAATTACTGCATCATCTAAATCCCATTGTGGCAATATGAGTACCCCTTGCCTTTTGACCATCTGTCTGCCCTCTTCAGGAGTAATTTTATCAAATTTCAGTATCAATTCTTGCTTACCTGCTTTCTCTATGTCCTCTTTGGCAGCATCAGGTTGGGCTTCTATCATTTTTTGGCATTTTTCATTGTATTCATCAATATGGCATCTCCATAGAAACTGAATAAAATCCCTAGTTTTGATGAAACTGTCATCAGACAAGAATTCATCACTTGCTTGCTTGGTCACAGGGTCTAACTCCTTGCCAGAAAATTCAGCCACTGTGAGGTCAGATGATGTATGCTTGGGTTCTTCTGGCATCCCCTCTTGTAATTCATGAGTAGTAACAACTACTTCACCAGCATTTCTCATCTTGAGCAATTTCTCAGCAATTGTCTAGTCATCATACTGCATAGGGGATTCGGAGGGAGAATATAATTCACCTCCTTGTTCTTTTATCTCCAACTTTTGCCTCTTTGGAGAGGATACTGCTTGAACATCAGTGTCTATTGGCCTCATTCCGTTATGCTGAATGGGCTGATCAATTCTGAGAGTAACAGTGGTATATCCCCTTCTCTTGTATACTAGATAGTTCCCATGTCGAACTATTCTGCTCTGTGGGAATTTATTCATGATAGCAAGGGCCTTTTCAGGTTTACTCTCAACTGCTCTCTTCCTTTTTTCATTTAGGGCTTGCATTATTCCATCAAAAAGATTCATAAGTGAGTCAATTTTATAAGACCATGGGAAAAAATCCTTTAGAGGATCATAGGTCTTGTCAAAATTTTGGACAAACTCCAAGGATTTCTTGTATGCCATCCACTTCTCCTTCCTGACTTCCTGGACCTCTAAGTCAAAGATATTCCTGATAATATCCTCAGGATAGTAGAACTGATGTTTCAGCATAATACAATTGGTTCTCTTCCTGAACATGCCCATGATAAAATCTTCATTATCAGCACATCTGGCTATGGAAGTAGATAAGTGATAAGGCTCAAAATACTTTTCAAACTGTGCCCACCCTCCCTTTGTTATGATAAAGTGATGGGCTCTAGTGAGGGGAGGAAATATGTTCCCCTTCATCTTTCTGGTCAAGGCTTCCTCCTGAAGCCCACCTAATTGTCTTATGATTTTTTCTATCCCAATCTTGAGTGGGACTCTGTAGGGAAAAACATAAGGAACGCCTCTAAAACCATAGACTCTAATCACTGTTGCAAAAGGGTATAAGATCAAATCTCCCTAGTTGTGAGCAATTTTCAACTCAGGTGCATACTCCATAGGCCTTAAAAACATCAATATTTCATTGTGAATTCTTGTAGTTTGGTTGCTTAATAATGACTTAAGTCTGGTAGCAAAAACTTTGTCAAAGTATACATAACTTGCATTCTTTCTATCCCAGGAGTAGTCTGCACTCCACATCTGAACATGCAACTCTTCATCATCTTGGAATTTCTCCAATTCCATTTCTTCTTCAAAGAAATCTGCATTGATAAATAAGAACATATGCATCATAAGAGAATGCCAACCCATAGGATTTTGTATATTACCATCTTGGATTGCTGACAAACCATCATGCATCTCTTGAGCAATGTAAGATGCATAATCAAACACTACTAATAAATGGGGGTGTAGAATTTGAACCACCATCAACATTATTTGCACTGGCATAGCTGCCTCCTCATTTATCCCTAAGACATTACATAGGGAACTGTACATTTTTCTGGCTTTGCCAATGAAGAAGTCTACTTTGAAGGGTTCGGGGGTTCCTGGCCCTATTACAACTAAATCTCCTATCTTGCTTGCATATCCCTTCACTACTTCACCTCTGTAATAATCCCTCTGGTTATTGTATATTTCTTTGAAATATTCAAGGTCAATATCATCCATACTCTGGGAGGTATCAGTCAACTTGAAGATTCTTCTAATTTCATCAGCTGACACAGTCAGTATTACATTTCCCCGGGTGTCTCTAATTACCCTAGACACCTTGTCATAAGTGCTTGCTATTAAAATGAGCAAATCAGTGTCGATGAAGACACTAGGTGCTATTAGCTTACCAACATCTAGTTCCCAAATATTACAATTTGGGGTGGGGGCCTTTCTCTGACTGTAAACCGCTCTAAATAGAGCCACGACATCAAAACTTGTAATGGCATCTCTTGCCCACCTTCCTGAATCATATAGCCCTTCCCCAATTCTGAAGCGAGGATGCTGCAGTACTGCTTTCTTGGCTTGGGTGGCATCCCTCGAAGACAACAATAACTGCTGTAGTAAATCCTCTCTAACATTCTATTTTTAGTAGTCAACCTGTCCGGTGATCTCAGCTCTAGGGGCCATTCTAATGGTTTTCTATCAAGACTAGAACTGGATTCTGAAACAGGATTTCTAAAATATTCTTTGAACTGCAATTCTATCTCAATTGGAATGCTTAGTGAATCAGTGAACTTACCCGTTTTGCATAGAAGTCTCTTGAAGCTGGTTTTATTTCGCAATTCCATCCTTGCGTAAATGGTTTTGGTGAGTAATTTAGACAGTAGTCAGCTTAATCATTTTACGGCCTCAATCAAATCAATCTCTCGAATTGAATTTGACTGGAGTTGCCACACATTCTGTAATTAATTCACCAGCTTCAGTTTCATGGCTTAATGGCTCTCTGCAACTTGTTTTATTAACTTTGAATGTGAACCGTTGATTCTGGGTACTATTCTTTGTATCAGACGGCCATCTTAATTTCGCAAAAACAACTGCTAACTGAGGACATGTGTCGGCACCGCTTATCGTCTTATTTGTTAGATGTTGAGCACTTTGGACATAAGCAAAAAAGTGAGCCATCAGATGCCAACAAACTTAACTGAAGCTTAACATCCCGCAAGTTCTATATACCTAGGCCCACCAACTGCCAGATGTCACCACCGCTTATCCACTTACTTGTTACATTTCCTGCACTTTCCCTTTAAGCTAATAAGCGGTCTATTCGATCTTTTGAAACCTGTGCACCATTTAACTGAGCGCCTTTACACAGCCCGGCCCCACCAAAGACACGTGTCACCACCGCTTATCCACTTACTCATTAAATGTCAAGCATCTTAAACATAAGCGGATACGTCGACCGTTAGATCATTTAATAGTTGCTTACCTTTTAACAAAATGTCACCCTTAACACGCCTAGCCCCAACAAAGACACGCATTTCCACTGCTTATCCGCTTACTCATTAGATGTCGAGCGCTTTGGACATAAGCGGATACGCCGACCATCAGATCTTTTCTGACTTGCACTACACATAAGGTGGTGATGTAAAGGGATCCATATGGCGAGACTTAGGATTTAATAAAGTGATTAGGATATTACAAACTATAGGCGCAAAGCAACCTATTCAGCAGAGACACATAACTTAGTATGATTTAAGTGACCGAAAAATTAATGCAAGAATAGAACAGGCCAAGGCACTAAGGGATTTTTAGTCATTTTGATCACTTTCAAATAGGTTGAGGGTTTAAGCACATTCTTCAGAGGCATAAAATCAAATTTAATACCAATTTCAAAACCCTTGACACTACAAATGACAGGAGACCTCATAAAAATTACCAGGCACACTTTGGACAAGAAATAGCACCAAAAAATCCTTAACATGTATTGAACCCTAACATGAAACCTTAAATAGATATGAAACCCTAACCATATAAAACCCTAACATGAAACTCTAACAAATTAATGCCATGTAATGTTATGAAAGGTCGTAACATAAAACCTTAACTATATTGAACTAGGTAGTTACATGAAACCTTAACTGGATATGAAACCCTAACATGAAACCAGGTAACATGAAACTGAAACATAAATCAACATAAACTTAACATTTTAACCCTAACATGAAACCTTAACCATATTGAATAGGGTTAAACATGAAACCCTAACATGAAACCTTAACCATGTATTGAACCCTAACACATGAAACCTTAACCATATATATGAATTTATGGACCTAACATGAAACCTTTTAACCATATGAAACCAAGTAACATGAAACGTTAACCATATTGAACCCTTTAACATGAAACTCTAACTATATTGAACCTTAACATTCAAAACTCTAAAAAATTAACCCTAACATGAAACTGAAACATAAAATAACATAAACAAGTAACATTTCAACCCTAACATGAAGCCTTAAGGTCATATATTGAATCAGGTTAAACATATTGACCCTAGTTCATGTAACCTTAACCTATAAATATGACCATATTAATACCCCTTAGTATATGTCCAAGGACCCTTAAGACAGGTAATAGGAACCTTAAGACCTAATAGGACCCCAAGTAAGAAAGTTATAATTTTATATATTCATCTATATTTGTTTCTATTTTACACGCAAAAATTATAACATGTTTAATCAAGTACTTAATTGTTAACATTTAGCTTTCATGTGTACATGTATGTTACATCTTTAGATGGCTGCCCAGGATGTACCTGCACATGATGTACCATATCAGGATGCACATCGCACTCCTGATCTGGCAAGTATTTTTTAGACAGCCCAGATAGAGATGGATAGACTTAGACAGAACATCCACACGTCTGGGTCAGATTACATATATAGAGATATTTGTGCCAATATATTGATGAGTTTAGAGGACATGGCTATTAGATTGAGATCACATTCTTCTTTCACGCCACAGGTCGTAGATACTATTTTTTCAGAGTTGAGAGCTGAGGTTTCGGGTGATGTTTCCTTGGAGACAGTCCAAAATTGTGTCCCCAAGGAAATAATCAAACAAGAGGTCTTCCCATTTTATGAGGAGAAGACCAAGGTGAGGGCTTATCAGGTTACATGGTGTAAGATTCTACAGATTGCATGCATGATATACCCCCATTTTCTTACAGCACAGGGTTGTTATCTGAATAATGACCAGATTCTATTATATTTTGCATAGCAGTTATAAGCTGAGTTCCGTTTGGGACTTAGGGTCAACTATTTAGATCTACCTGGATATTACAGTTAGGGGCATGGTAGAGTTTCTGACTGTGACCAGTATTGTAGGGTTGATTGGGTTGTACATAGTCATAGAGAGCTAGTTGGGCACAGGACTCTGGTAGTGGCACTGGTGATGGATGGTATTGCAGATAGAGTGGTCAGAAACTCTATCTGCAGAGGGGATTAGTGGACAGGATAGGTGAGATCACATCTGCAGCCACCTCCATCACTTTAGATACAATGGGCAGATATATTTTGACTAGATGGAGTCAAGGCAGACCGTCCACTAAGGCTTCATCTAGTACTGCTGAAGGGGTTAGTGATGAGACATATCGATCTTTTGGTCTTCCTCCACCTAGAGAGATACGAGCACTTTCTAGCCATCATTGTCATTTGGATGTGGTACTTTACTTTTTGGGGGATCTCCTGCAGTCCTATTCTTATATTGCAGACATGCAAAGTATCCCAACACATTCAGTTAGATATGTCATCAGAGTTCTGTGGGGTCCTGTAGTTCCACCGACTCAAGACACACCATCTCGCCAGGAACAACATAGTTCACAGCACTCTGCAGAGTGCTCTGCATCATCTACTCAGGCACATCATAGTTCACAGCACTCTACAGAGCACTCTATACCATCTACTCAGGCACATCATAGTTCACAGCACTCTGCAGAGCGCTCTGCACCCACTAATCAGTCTGCAGCTCCAGAGATAGGTATGCATCATAGCTGAGGGCCTTGACACATTTGATGAACAGTTGCATGGGTTGAGTCAAGTGGACTTTGGCAATGATATTGGATCATATATGCATTTGTTATTTCCTTTTGGTGCTTCAGGCTCTACATCGGTCCCCTCCCAACTACACACACCCCTACAATCTTCATTATTAGAGACCTTGAGGATAGATGGTGGTGTGGGTGATGATTTTTTAGTTGATGATATGATGGTGGACTGCACTGGTGATCCTCTTGGTCCTGAGACCCAGTTATATAAAGTTTTCTTTTCTCCTTTCTAGGAGTTTTAGTGAACAATTAATTGTGGATATATATGTGTGTATTGATGTTTGTTCAATGTATAATATTTTGCAGGCATAGTTAGCAGAGCGCATTACCTCTAGTGTGGGCTCAGAGCATCTTCATATGACACCTACTAGTGGTCATGTCATTTTTAAATATATATACATACATAGGTTTAAGCAAGCATGTGTACACTTGTACGTTACATAATATATTAATAAATTTGATGCATCACAGTTAGAGGATGCTTGTGACACTCGGGCAGAGCACATTACCTCTAGTGTGGGCTCGGAGCACCTTCATAGGAGAGATTCAGTAGATGTGACACCTACTAGTGGCTAGGTAAGTTTTAAATATATGTAAGTTTAAACGTGCATTTATAACATGTTTGAGTATTTAAATATATGTAAGTTTAAATGTGCATTTATATTTGCAGGAATCAGTTGTTGCTTCATAGCTAGAGGATGGTCATGGTAGTCAATCAGAGGGTCACTCTGTTTGCATGTGCTTGGATGACTCCCTAGTTTAGGACATGTTGCACATATCTTTGATTTGAGACTATATTTAATGACCTTTCATTCCAGATTTGATATTGGATTATATGGCTTCATTGGATTTGATATTTTCAGTTTATGATTCGAGACATATATTTATTAGCTGATTATCTGATTTGATTAGATGGTTTCGTTTGATTAGATGGTTTCATTGGATTTGATATTTTCAGTTTATGATTTCGAGACATATATTTATTAGTTGATTAGATGGTTTTGTTTGATTAGGTGGTTTAATTTGATTAGATGTTATCCTTAATTTAATTTGATTATCTATAATGGTTTTATTTGGTTAGATGGTTTGATTATCTATGGTTTAATTTGATTAGATTATATAATGGTTTTATTTGGTTAGATGGTTTGAATAGATGGTTTAATTTGATTAGATAGATTATCCTTAATTTAATTTGATTAAATGTTATCCTTTGTTTAATTTGGTTAGATGTTATCCTTAATTTAATTTGTTATCCTTCATTTAATTTGATGTTAGATCATAAGTAATCTAGAACTAATTTCATCATTGAATGTAATCTTGAAGCATACATAAGTAATATATAAAATGTCAAATTAGTAATCTAACAATCAAATCATTGAACAATCAAAGCATACATAAGTAGCCTATAAAATGTCTTAAGGGGATGTCTTAAGGGGATCTAGATTAATATCATACAAAATAACATGTACTTGACTAATGGACAATAAGTATTCTAACTCATTGTAGAACTAATTTCATCACATGTTAAATAGTGTTCAAACTAATTT
>MU224312.1:910882-937833 GCA_018584345.1 Thuja plicata | reverse complement strand
TAATGCTTCAATGGTTAAACTGAAACAAAATGACCTGTTTCTAATGCAACTAAATTGCAGATTTTCAGATCTATTTACTTACAATATCTTTCTGATCAATGTATCAATACAATTCCTTTGTACTTAAATCTTTCTTCTCTATAATGATGTGCTTTTCTGTTCGTTGGTGTCTGTAGAATTCCATAGCTCTCCCTTAGCTTGATTGATCAGGACTGTATGAAGTTAATCCTTGATCAGTTTCTCTTCAGTATCTTCTATCAGTTCACTCCCCCGTGTATCTAATTGCTTGCGGTAATGAATTATGCTTGTCTCTTAAATAGACATGATATTCCTTAATTCTAGGTTCTTGATTCTTAATTCTTGGTGTGAAAAACAATCCAGCCAATTGATTTATGCTTTAACTCCTATTTTATCTCATTGTTATCTTCTTGCCAACTATATAAAGCACTTTTAAATCAATTACTTAACAGTGGTTGAATAAAGAAAACAAAACAACTAGTTAAGTCTATCTCTTAGCTCTGCCAGCTAGATATTTTGTCATTTTATGATCTCTCTGTTTTGTCGGTCAAAATTGCAGTTTGTCACCGGTGACAACTGCCAGTTCCATCGGTGCAGCTTCAGTTAGGTTCGGGATCTCCGTCCGTCGGGAATCATAGGATCTTGCTCATCGGGAAACACTATTTTAAGCTCGTCAGGCATCCTGTGATTCTGCTTCATCAGGCAATACTATTTTCTGTTCGTCGGGCATCACTATGACTTTATCTCTGTGTTTACCGATGGTGTGTACTCCCTTGGTGTAATTTGTCACTTGGCAAATACTTGACTTTTATGCATTGCTGAAAGCATAATCTATGTTCTATTGATTCTCTGAAGTCTTTGGTATGACCATACAGATGATATCAATTTGACATCAATGACAATACAAACCATTAACTGATTTAATGCCTTGCATCATCTTCAACTTAATATTGTCAATCATTCAATCAGTTACATGTCATCAATCTCTCCCTTTGGCATTGATGGCAACATTCTTATATTATCATAATATACAATTTCTAATACAATATGAAATACAATTGTTGAGATTCATCAAATTACCAAACAGTTTTTTTTGATAAATAATAAAAATGTCTGACCACCGGTAAGCTCTGTGTAAGCTTAGATTTGTTTCTTGCAGTTATTCTTTTGCTTCTTCTAATGTTTTGTGTCCTCTTGACTATTCTTCTTCTTTGATGTCTGTGTCTTTTGTTTGAAAATTTTTATACAAATTCTCTCCCTATGAATATGATCTCTCCCTATTTGGAGTAATCTGATAATGAATAGTTTCTGATGATAATATGAATCATTCTCTCCCTTTGACAACAATGCCAAACAAATATTTTACAAATATCTGGCATTCTGTCAACCAATTATTTTTTTCCATAATATATTCTTTGAACTTCCTTTATCCATCATCAATATAACAATATGCATCGGTGCTTGGTTCTGATATATACCTTGATGTATATAGATGTAGCTTTGAAGTTCAGCTTGTGCTTGCATCAGTCATGAATGATATTTGATAATATATAGCTGATGTAGCCTTCAGTCCTTTTACTGACTGTTAGACATGGGTTCGACCCCTAGTCTCTTTCTCAGGTACTCAAATGTATCTTTGGGTAGTGGCTTGGTGAAGATATCAGCCAATTGTTCTTTTGATTGCACATATTCAAGTATCACTTCTTTTTCTTGAACTTGTTCTCTCAAATAGTGATATTTGATGGCAATGTGTTTAGTCTTCACATGCATAACTGGATTCTTGGAAATGTTTATTGCACTAGTGTTATCACAGTAGATAACCACTAGTTCTTTGATCTTTATATGCATCCCTTCCAGCAGTTGTTTGATCCATGCAATATTTGAGCAGTTTACAGCAACAGCAACATATTCTGCTTCTACAGTAGACTGAGAGATGCATCCTTGCTTCTTGCTAATCCATGTGACAAGTCTGTCACCCATGAAGAATGCTCCTCCATTTGTGCTCTTCCGGTCATCAAGATCTCCAGCCCAATCAGCGTTGGTAAACACTTTGAGTTCAAAT
The DNA here is from genome assembly GCA_018584345.1 of Thuja plicata. Taxonomy (NCBI): domain Eukaryota; kingdom Viridiplantae; phylum Streptophyta; class Pinopsida; order Cupressales; family Cupressaceae; genus Thuja; species Thuja plicata. The sequence continues at coordinate 935,753 of MU224312.1, read as the reverse complement.
TTGCCTTCTCTTCTATATCATAAGCCAAATTCCTCAGTATTCTTCAGATATCTTAGAATTCTTTTCATAGCAGTTGTATGAGATTCCCTGGGGTTAGTAGAAAATCTAGCAACAATTCCTACTACATGTGCAATATCTGGTCTAGTGTGTACAACATACATGAGTTATCCTATCATTGATCTGTATAAAGTCTGATTTACCTCTGTTGTCTTGTCTTCCTTTGTTAATTTGCATCTAGTAGCCATTGGTGTTCCAACTGGTTTGTAATCTTCCATCTTGAATATTTTTAAAACTTCTTTTATGTATTTGGACTGAGTAATGAAAATACCTTCACTTTGTTGAATGATCTATAGACCAAGAAAGAACTTGATCTCTCCAAACATAGACATCTTGAATTATTTTCTCATTTCATCAGTAAATGATTTACATAGCATATCATTTCCTCCAAATATAATGTCATCAACAAATATTTCAACAACCAAAGTGTTAGCATTAGTATCTTCTTTCAAATAAAGATTACTGTTTTCACTAGTCCTTATGAATCCAATACTTATTAGGTAGGAATGAAGTAGTTCATACCAGGATCTTGGAGCTTGTTTCAATCCATACAAGGCTTTGTGGAGTCTACATACCATATTTTTCTTGTCTGGATCTACAAACCCTTATGGTTGTTCAATGTATACCTCTTCTTCAAGTATTCCATTTAGGAATGTTGACTTGACGTCCATTTGATATACTTTGAATCCTTTGTATGCAGCATAAGCAAGTATAATTCTTACTCCTTCTAGCCTAGCAATGGGTACAAAGGTCTCTCCATAGTCTATACCTTCCTCTTCTGCATACCCTTTGCATACTAGTCTTTCTTTGTTTCTTGTGACTTCTCCATTCTCGTTCAATTTGTTCCTGAATATCCATTTTGTACCGATGACATTCTTGTCATCTGGTCTTGGTACAAGTGACCATGTCTTGTTCTTCTCAATCTATTCAATCTCATCATTCATAGCACTTATCCAATCTTCATTGTCTAGTGCAACATTAACAGATTTTGGTTCAAACTCATAAATTAAACAATTTGAGTTTAAAGACTTACTTCTTATTCTTGTACCAGCTTTCTTATCTCCTATGATCTAGTTCTATGGATGGTTCCTCCTTACATATCTTGCAAGTACAGGTGCATTTCTTTGTATATCAGCTTGATCTTCATTACCTTGCACATTATCTTGATCAATATTTTGATCGTCGGTAACAACATTTTGACTGTCGGTTGCAACATTCTGTTGTTCTGGATTTAAGTGTTGTTGCTCAGGTAAAGTGATGGGTTCTTCATTGTATACAAATTTATTGTAGTCCTCTGGTTCTCTTGTGCTTTCCAGCTCATTCTTTTCTACAAATTCATCAATCTTAACATTTGCACTTTCAACTATTTTGTTAGAAGCCTTGAGTAGACATTTAAAAGCTTTGCTTTTGGTAGAATACCCCAAAAAAATACCTTCATCACTTTTGGAATCTAGCTTTCCATCTCTTTTGTCCTTTAAGACATAACATTGACTGCCAAAAATTTTGAAGTAACTTACATTGGGTTTTTACCATACCATAGCTCACAGGGAGTCTTCTTTGAGTCCTTTCTTAATTGTACTCTGTTAAGTGTATAGATAGCAGTGCTAATAGCTTCTCTCTAGAATATTTTAGTGATGTCCTTCTCTATCATCAATGTTCTTGCACAATCAACTATTGATGTGTTTCTTCTCTCAGCAATCCTATTTTGCTGTGGTGTTCTTGGGGAAGAAACCTGTCTTTTTATACCATGCTCATTACAGAAATTAGTGAATTCATCTGATACAAATTCACCTCCTCTATCTGATCTTAAACATTTTATATCCTTACCACTTTTTTTTTCTACCATAGCCTTATACCATTTAAACATCTTAAATGCTTCAGATTTTTCTTTTAGAAGCATGACTATCATCTTTCTAGAGTAATCATCAACAAAGAGAATAAAATATTTATCTCCATAATAGCTCTTTGTCCTCACAGGCCCACATAAGTCAGTATGGACTATTTCTAGAATATCATCAGATGTATGGGTTTTTCTATTAAAACTAGACTTTGTCATTTTACCTTTTTGACAATTCTTGCACATGATGTTGTCTGGCTTTTTCATCATCAGTAAGCCTCTTACACTTCTTTTCCTGCTTATCTTCATCATGTTGTCAAAGTTCTAATGACACAACCTTTTGTGCCATAGCGATATGCCTCTGTTTCTAGTCATCAAGCAAGTGGGGTTAGTATCATTCAGATAGAATAAGTTACCTTTGGTCTGTTCACCTGTACCAATCAGTGTTCCTGATTCATTGAAGATATTTTCCTTCTTGTTCTCAAATGCTACTCCGTGACCTAAATTATTCAGCTAAGAAACACTCAATAGATTATAAATCAATCCTTTTACCCAATAAGCATTTTCACATTTAATCAGGTTATTCAGCATTACTGTTCCTTTACATTCAATTGGACAAGGGGAATCATTTGCCATTCTTACTATACCACCTTTATAGAATTGAAAAGTATTAAAATTTTCTTTGTCACTAGTCATATGGTGAGTGCAGCCACTATCTATAATCTAGATATCAATCTTACTAATCTTAGATATGAGTGCAATTTCTTCATACCTTTCATCATCATTTGAATCATCCTTCACAACTACAAACACTATCTCAATATCATCATCTGGTTCGGTGTCAGTAACATCATCTTTGCAGGCAGCTAGATAGCTAGCCTTCTTGCCTTTATCCTTGTAATCTTGGGTGTCATTCCTTTATAATCGTCGGTAACCTCTGTAATCTTTGTTATCACTTCTGTCAGACTTATTCTCAAAAAATCTATTATCACTTCTGTCATCTTTTCTTTTAGGACATCTTGCAGCAAAGTATCCAATCTCTTTACAATTAAAATATACAAGTGGTAACTTACCTTTGTATTTACCTTTTCCTCTTAGCATTCTTTTCGCCATGAGTGCTTCAATTTCATCTAGATCTTCTTCTCCACTTTCACTTTCACTGTCTCTTCTAGATGAGTGTCTCTGCCTAGATTTTCTTATTCTCATAGAAAACTTGAATGCAGACTCTATACTTGGTAAGACACTATTATCAAAATTGTTCATCTCAAATAAAATCAGTCTACCAATCAGGCTATCAAGAGTGACTGTATTATTTTCTACTGCTCTCATTTCTTGAATAGCAGAGACTCTAATAGCATATATAGGCAATAGGGTTCTTAAGATTTTACTTACCACTGTCTCTTCTTCAAGTGTACCTCCAACACCTCGTATAGCATTGACTACTTCCTGTATTCTTGTGCTATACTGTGTGATGTTTTCACATTCTTTCATTCTGAGATCATCAAACTTTCCTCTAAGGATTTCTACCTTGGCTCTTAGAACATTTGCATCACCACCATGTACAAGTTTCAACTTTTCCCACATTGTCTTTGCATTTTTTCAATCTTTGACATCCTCAAATTCAGCATCAGAGAGTGAGGATGAAAGTTCTATAACCATGCAGATATGTTCATGCTTTACTCTTAATTGATCCACTGTCAATGGTCCTGTAGGCAACACATATTCAGTATCTAAGTATTGAGTAATATCATTTCCAATACCTGATAGGTGAAGCTTTATCCTGCTTTACCATGAAGCAAAGTTGTCCTTGTTCAGCTTGGACACATCTCGTCTATTCATCTTGTGATCTTTAACTTAGGTCTTGAAACCTTCCTTCTAAGCACACAAGCTTTGATTCCAATTGTTAGTAATAACTGAGAGGGGGGGGGTGAATCAGTGGCCTTAAAAATTTATCCAATTTAAGCTTTAATCCACCAATCAATACTTTTCAACTTATTAAGTCCCAACAAGATGCATGCCATTGAAATACTTGAAATAAATAACTTTATGTCGGTTTACCTGGTCTATCTAGATTCTCTTTGATAACCAATAAGCAGTAAACTGTATTTACCGATGCTCAGTAAATATGCAAAGTATACCAGTCAATCCATAAATGCATATGTAGAATGTAAAACAATAAATTAATAAACCATACACATATAACACAAGGATTTTAACGTGGAAACCCTGTTAAGGGAAAAAACCACTGGGATCGGTACCCCAAATTTTCACTCTTCTGAAGTGAGCCCTGTTAGGAGCCAACCCTGTTAAAGGTTACAAACACACTGTTAGGTGCGACCTTATTAGAGGATTTTCAATACATAGGTTGTCACTTAGTATCTGGCATCTATGCTACCATCCTTGAATCAGTCTCATGACTGTCAATAGGATTTATGCAAATCTTACTACCATCCTGGAATCAGCCTCCTTCTTAGACTGTCAATAGGCTTTACGTAAGACCGGTGCTACTATCATGAGTCAACCTTTTGGTAATCTATTAGGATATACCTCAATTACAAAAGACTGTTAAGTCCTGCTCTATTAAGAGACTTAATGCTTCAATGGTTAAAATGAAACAAAATGACCTATTTCTAGTGCAACTGAATTGCAGATTTTTCAGATCTATTTACTTACAATATCTTTCTGATCAATGTATCAATACAATTCCTTTGTACTTAACTCTTTCTGCTCTGTGATGCTATGCTTTTCTATTCGTCGGTGTCTATAGAATTCCTTAGCTCTCCCTTAGCTTGATTGATCAGGACTATATGAAGTTAATCCTTCTTCAGTTTCTCTTTAGCATCTTCTATCAGTTCACTCCCCTGTGTATCTGATTTCTTGCGGGAATGAATTATGCTTGTCTCTTAAATAGAAATAATATTCCTTAATTCTAGGTTCTTGATTCTTGATTCTTGATTCTTGGCGTGAAAAAAAATCTAGCCAATTGATTTATGCTTTAACTCCTATTTTATCTCATAGTTATCTTCTTGCCAACTATAGAAAGCACTTTTAAATCAATTACTTAACGGTGGTTGAATAAAGAAAACAAAACAACCAGTTAAGTCTATCTCTTAGCTCTACCAGCTAGATATTTTGTTGTTTTCTGATCTCTCTGTTCTGTCGGTCAAAATTGCAATTTGTCGCCATGACAACTGCCAGTTCCGTCGGTGCAGCTTTAGTTAGCTTCGGGATCTCCGTCCATCGGGCATCATAGGATCTTACTTGTCGGGCAACACTATTTTTAGCTCGTCGGGCATCCTGTGATTTTGCTTCATCGGGCAATACTATTTTCTGTTCGTCAGGCATCACTGTGACTTTATCTCTGTGTTTACCGATGGTGTGCACTCCGCTAGTGTAATCTGTCACTTGGTGAATACTTGACTTTTATGCATTGCTGAAAGAATAATCTTTGTTCTATTGATTCTCTGAATTCTTTAGTATGACCATACAGATGATATCAAGTTAACATCAATGACAATACAAACCATTAACTGATTTAATGCCTTACATCATCTTTAACTTAATATTGTCAATCATTCAATCAGTTACATGTCATCAGAGCCCTCCTTACACACTGCATCATTCAATTTATATGATGCCCTCCTATTAGGCTTGCTGAATAAAGGCTAGCTATGTGCTTTTGTTGATTTCTATTGTTTGAAGGAATTTGAATATTGTAAGGAAAATTTGGGCTCCAAAAGTACAACTTATAATTTGTCATAACTGCCAATGTGCTAATCTTTGTCCTTGTCACTGTCAATTCACAACATCTTAAATCCATCATCCAGTACATAGCATATGTGCTATTGTTGGGATATTTTCATGCTGGACTTAGTTTCCTCGCTCCACCACCGTGTGTGAGGAAGTGCAATTCATATATACATTAATAAATTACAACAGTAGTCATGAATATATTTATCAAATGAGACTTTTCATAGGATATGAAGAAGTCGAATGGACAACCAAGGAAAAGACAAAGGAAACTATTGGGCTTCACACTCCAGCAAAGAAGACACAAAGGATCACTTGAATCGATTGCAAGCACTTCCCAAGGTGTCCCCACCTAAACTGACTATGCTCGGGCTCATATTCTTATTATCCCAGAAAATTTTGAACTTCTCATCTGTGCAATCGCTTGATGTTGTGTAGTCGATGGAGAAGGCAAGAATGGAGTGGACCTGTGTGCCCAGAATGATTGACATGTCTGAGAATTTAACACAATTTTTTTTTTAATATATTGAACTATGGGGAATTGAACTTAAGACCTCCCATGAGGGAGGCATCCCATCTTAACATCATTTTATAACATGCCTATGCACCCTCTAAACACCTCTACACCTGCACAATAGTATAATTTTTTATTGACTTAAGATAATTATAGATTATGTTGGACAAGATGTTGTCATCTATAATTATTTATAGAAGCTAATGGCTTGACACCTATCAAGTGAAATTTCTTGAATGTTTTGAAAGCCTATTAAACAACAAAAATTTGTACATAACCTGGAATCAAAAAATTCCATGAATGGATTATAGATGAAAGCTTCTTAATCCTTTGCAATACATCCAGTTTGTGAATGTCCTACAACCATAGCATCCCATTAGGTGACATCTTTGTCCAAGCATTTTATCAAATAGTTGATGTTCCTTGTATATACTCTCAGATTTTGAATGCATGCAAATAGCAAAAAAAAATTGATCATATTCTACGATACACAATTTCAAGATATGATTATTATTCATTGGCGTAGACTTCTAAATTTTTGAATTATACATATAAGCTTGTATATTTAGATGCATAATTCCAAGGCACATGTATATGCTTATTATTATACTTGCATATAATATTATCAAATTGAACTTCCACGGTATTCTAATGTTTGACGTGTGAGAGATTATGTGTATGTTGTGGATATTCTATTGAACGAGCTAGGAATTATTCTAATATTGTAATGGATTATATAAGAGGTATTGTTGTGGACCATATTAGTATAGTAATATTATATTAATTATTAAATTAAGATTTATATTACCTAAACTATTTGACATGTAAATAAATAATATTACAAAAAATAATTAAATATTTAAATAATATTTATACATAGCTTAGAATATAATATAAACAAATAAAAAAATTAAAAAGTTAGTCTATCATTTCGTAATTATAATGTATACAAAATATGTATTTTTAATTGTTAGTAGATATTAACAATAATCAATTCACTTAGCATATATATTTTACAAATTATTTAAATTATTTTTCTAAATAGTGATTATAAGTTTAATAAATGTAAAAATTAAGAGCTATATATACGGATATAGATGGATGGAGAGATAACAAGAAAGAGACAGAATGAGAGATGGGGCAAGAAATATGGAGATGTGTTTAGATATTGAAGGGGGGGGAGAAAGATAGATAGAGATGAATACAGAGTGAGAGGAATGAAATAAAAATAGATAGAGAGATAGAGATAGAGAGATGTAGGGAGATACAAATGAAGACATAGGGAGGGAGAGATAAAGAGAAAGAGATAGAAAGAGATATAGATGGTGATATAGATTGATAAAGAGATAAGGAGATATAGAGAGGATGAGAGGGAGCGACGAAAAAAGGGACAAATACTTAGTTTACCTCCCATACCTCGTGGGCATACCCATTAAGAAAGTAAAAGAAATATGTGACACAAGTCTTATTATATTGAAGAGCTCACTAAATAATATATTTTCTTGACCCAAATAAAGTTTTTTGTGTGTCAGTTCTAAACTAAACAATCATAAAAAATAATAAAAAATAAAAAAAGTTAAAATGGTGTTGACAAATCAGATTCAAGATATGGGGTTTCTTTTCTTCAATTGTGTATTTAATCTTAAAGTGAATTGTTCAAATTATATCTTAGTGTAGATCTATAATTATATCAGAGTTATATCTTAATGAATTGTTTATTCTAAATACAGTAGATTACACACATAAAATAGACAATGTGATCATGATCTAGACTGGGAAATGACTAATGGTGCCACCACTTAATAGTGGCATGTGGCCAAGCCTTTTATCTTCAATCTCCAGGCATGGTCTATTCATTTATATCTATTAAAAAAATTATCAAGTAGAGAATTCATTCTTACTATTCCAACACACCTTGTTGTATTGGAATGGCTTTGAATCCTTTCAACCTAAAGAGAAGTGATGTTGTTATAACTGTGGGAATATATATTTATATTGTAGTCAAGAAATGAGAGTGGTTAAAGCAAGTCGCTAATGGAACATTCTAGATAGAAGGGGGAATAGTGACTGAAGTTATCCTATGTCAAAAAAAACCATCCCGCTTCTAACTGTGACATGCAAAATCTTCTCTGAAAAACGTGTAAAACATTTTAGCTAACATACAAAATTTAAATTGGTATATTTTTTTGGCAATGGGTATGTTGTATTTTCGTAATTGCAAATAAAATATGAGACTGTTGGCAATGGATACACAGTATCTTTGTAGGTGAATTTATATTTTTCCTTTCTACTGGTTACAGAAATTAATTTGAATTTAATGAATACAGTTAAAACTTTAGTAAAGTGGAATATATTTGGTTTTTTTTGTAGTGGAATATTTTTTTTATGTATGTAGTACATTTAATTAATTAGACTTACAATTAAATTTTTGGTAAATAAAATATTACTTTTACTTGTATGTAGTACATTAGCTTATATATTTTATGTACACAATTTTTATTTATATTTTTGTTTTGACATCTTCATTGTATCATTTTTTGAATATATATGTATTGAATTACTTTTACAATTTTGTCAAAAAATTATTTCTTTGTATTTGATTGATAGAGTAGGGTTGGTAGTTCCTATAATCCCATTATGGACCCATCTAGTTTCTAAATTAAACTAGAACAAACAAATGACCTTGAGGTGGCTTTTCAACATTGAATGATTATATGAACTCATTGTATTTACCTTTTTTATTATGTAGGAGATGTTGGAAATATAAAATTTAGTAACATATGATTTATTATTCAAATTCTAAACTTCATTATATGGGATATATCATAGGGAATAAAACTAATTTATAATAAGAAATCTTCAAAAGATAATGTCCAGATATAATACAAAATTGATATTGCCACTTAACGTATGATTAATTTATTACAACTAAGATTACAAAATTATGTTTCTAATTATCACTATTCAAAATTATAATTACACAATTATGACAAACTATAGAAATAGAACAAAATGAAAATAACATAGAAAAAGGCGTAACCATTGCACACTCAGGTGTGATTGCTAGTTATAATTCTCCTCTTTTTTGTATCTAATTCACTATGCTCTACTCTATATTCTTTCAGATGGTATCAGAAACATGGATTCCATTTGCTGAGGAGCTAAAATGTTCAATATTATATATATTTTTGCATTGGGTATGTGTGGGAATATCTTTTAATATCATTTGACACAAAGTTTTTGGTTATTACATTTGGTAGGTGTTGGCTGGAATAATTTTGCATTATTTTGATACTATGTCAAACAAAATCTCTTTTATACTATCTTGGAAAAAAGATGAGCCCTTTTAGCTGATTTTTAAAACTACAGTTCTGTAGAGAAGGAAAACATTGTTTTTAGACAAATTTTAAAAACATTCCAGGGTATCTTGAGCTAGTATTAGGAAAATTGTCCATGATATTTGTAGTTTATGTAATGTAGTCACAACATTTTCCTAGTCTTCTTGGATTTCAACCCTGTATCTAACTAATACCTATAGTCAGTTGTTAATGTTGAGATTTAATTATTTGAATGCTATAACCTTACATAAATGTATTTATTGTATCTAACTACAACATGTTACCCTTTACTTTTGGATATCCATTCTCAACATCGCAAGGTTGTCTTGCATGTTCTCTATAAAATTATCTGTACTATTTCCTTTGTTACCATGTCAAATTTTCTTTAATTTTTAATTTTGTGTTATATTTAAGGTGAATTTGAGCACTTTATTTTAGTGGGATCATTAAGGTCAATTTGATTGACAAAAACTAATATTGTCTCTTCCTTTTCAATTTTGTGATTTTGTTTAATTTAATATGGCACTTTCCTTATCTGGCAATTAAAAAAAAATGCTATGATCATCTTTGATGTTTGGGGTCTTAAAAAACATCCATGAAAACTCATTCAAAAACCAGTGACTATACCATAGAAGACCACGCCAATCATGTATGTAAAAAGATTGATATAAAAACAAATTAACAAAGAGGATTGAAAAGTATTTCAAAAGGGAAAACTTGGGGTGTCATACTATATCTCAGTTTCAACATTTAGTTGAACAATGCAAATATGTTCTCACTTTTTCCCCTTCAGTTCTCTGTAGTCTCTGTTTCTTAAATATTTCAATGATTTTTAAATGAATTGTTATTTTTCATTCTCTTGGTTTATTCATGTTGATGATGGATCAAAAACATGTGGAGTGGCATTTTCATGATAAAAATTAGCTAATTTTTATACTTGTAAATTATTTTTCATGTTCTATACTTGTAATATTTCATCTCTACATTGTGGCTTTAAAAAAATAGTACATAAATTTTTAAATTTTATTCTCACTCTTAGGTAATCAAATGACAATTTGTTTGATTAAGAGTTGTCTTTACTAACAAATAGTGAAAATTAATTTATCGGCCCCAACTTTTATCAGTGTATATATTTAATTCTATTTTCTAATTTGTTTTTCAGTTCTTTGCTCATCTATAGGAACACACTTGTCTCTTCCTGTCAAGTTCTACCAAGAACTCCTCTCCAATTGTTGGGTGAAGGTGCATCTTCTTATCTTTTCATCTTTTTATCCATTGCAACTCACCTTCAACTTACATTTTCCCAACTCATTTTAGTTGTCATAAATGTTCATAGAATGTTTTATGTTCCAACCATATTTAATACATGTTTTATAGAAAATAATTTATGGTGTACATTTACAGTGACAACATATTTGTACATATGTCTTTACATTTTCTCATGGTTACTTCATCCATTTTAATGTAGATTTGGAACAACATATCATTTGTTTACTATCTTTTTTTCCATAATCCTTGATAGTTTCGATAGTTTGGTTGTACTTCTATTCCACATAATACTTAACACCTATTCAAATTTAAAGGTTAGTTACCTCTTCTTTAAGTTGTATCTCACTCTTTGACAAAAAATACGATAAAGCTTATCAGCAATGACAACTTAGATGTTCATCCACTTATTCAAATATTTCCCATTAAAACATTTAATCAAGGAACTAAGTTGATAGTTAGATAAAAGCTAGAGATTTCTAATGGTCTCCACTTACAAAAATCAACCTTTCCAAGCAAGTTTAATGACCTTATAGAAATAGGAAAAAATTAAAAGGGCTCTATAGTAGAACTCAACGAATTTACTATTTTAACCATTTGTGATTCAACGTGAGCCAATATCTACTAAGTCTTTATTACAATACACCATTTTTATGTTCTTTTGTACCTAGAGCACAATACTAATTGTAGAAATCCAATGAATTTATAGGTCTATTATAGTCTCCGAATTAGAGGTCTCTTGCACAGATCATAATATCATTGGTGATCCCACCTTCTTCAAAGAACTAGAGAAAATTGTACAACAACATCTAGGAACTTCATCAGACACGTGCACAAATATAGGATATCTTGCTACATATGAACAACCCAATCCTACAAAATTGATGTTTGGCTTGCATGCATCTCTACAAAAAAATTCCCCCTACTACTATTACTCCTAGTAGGAGTTTGAATCCATTTCAAACATAATGGATGGTACAAGGTCATGTGACTATAAAGAAAGATATCCACCACTTCAATAACAAAAACAGAGATGGGCACATGTTTATTTTTTATATGGTTAACAATGAGAGAACTTAAGTTCATGTCACTTTATTCAATGCAATTGCAGACCTGCATTTCCAACATGTTCAAGCTGGGAGTGTATATACATCATGTCATGGTACCGTCATGCAAACAAGTTTTACATTAAGCTTAATAGTGATATAGAAATCACTGTAACAGATGATTGAAGGATCAACCTTTTCTTGACGACCTCTTGATTCCATCAATTTAATTATCTTTCATGCACATTAGGGATATCTTGACTCATCATACTAATTCTTCTATTGATCTAATTGGAATTTCTATATGTGTATATTCTTCCTCTATAATAAAAATAAAAAGTTATGCAACTAAGGTCCTTAGGAGGAGTCTCAAAATGATACATATGTCTGCCTCCACTATAGATGTTACTTTGTAGGGGAAAAGTGACTCAAAAGGAAGGCACGTAGCTACAGGAGATGTGTCATTTACAAGAGCTTACTATGATTGTGATAAAAAGAGGACGGGTTGCACAATATAATGGTAAGGTTGTAAGTATAGTAGACACTTCATAGGTATTTATCAACCCTAATATAGAAGAGACAAAACAACTATAGTCTTGGTTTAAACATAATGGAAGTGATCTTCTAAGGCCAACAAAAAACCTTCTAGATGCACCTACACTTTTAATAGGAAAGGTAATCTCCACTATCACACCAGAGCCTTCAGATTTAACAAAACCCCTACAATGCATTGTTAGAGAAACCTTGGTTTTCATCAAGACACAAAAAAAATTGTTATCTAGCTTGTCCCATGGAGATTGAGGGAAAATAGTGTAAAAATAGAGTCAAATAAAAAAATTAAGGATAGTGGTTTTGTTCAAAGTGTGTAGCTACTTTTCCATATTGTAACTATAGATATGTTCTTCAAGTCAAGCTTGAAGAGCTCACAGGTGTACTATATGGGCGACTGCTTTTGACAAGGTTGTAACTAAACTCATTGGAATGCCTGCAAAAGAACTATATACAGTACAATTCAATCAAGAAGCATAAGCACATCCTAAAGAGGTTATTAAACATCTACAATACAGCCAGTTTCTCTTCACCCTATCAAATATAATGAGAATATATAACAATGAAACATAGTTCAAAACAACAACTGTTGAAGTTGATAGGTTTGATTTTACAGATGAAATCATTTTTTTACATGAAATTCCTACACTATGCCTTCCTACCACAAAATAGCACCTTAGAACAAGTACTTTTTTATGCATTTGTAATTATTCCTTGTTTCCTATTTTATATCGACTTCTATTTGTATGTCATCTTTCTATGTATAGGGTTCCAAGTCCCCTTCTAAAATTATTTCATACACTAACTATATATAAAAAAAAATTATTTATTGTTTCCATATGAAATATAATAGGTACACTATTCATGCTATAGATGATGATGCGAACGAATTTGTTTTAGTTTATCTATACTCTCTATTCCACACACTAAGTTTCTTCTTATGCTAAGACTTGATGGATAATTGGAGGACATCGCTTGCTTGAGGCCTATGACTTGTATATTCTCGTGCACACTTTGTTTTATTGTCAATAATTTATATTACTACAACCTAGGACCTAAAAAAATCACGAGATTTTTTTTTATTGTAAATAGTTTTCGAAGCACAATTTACTATTTTTATTTAAGCGATGCTAAAAATATACATCTTATTTTGATGCTAGAGTATGTATTTTTAGGCTTGTATAATGTTTCAATGTGGAAAGATAGTGACCATATGTTTTCCCTCTTCTTTCCAATCTAGACAATGAACTCAAATGTACAAGATTTTGAAAGACAACTGAACTAAACTAGGCCTATTGATCTTCAAGCCAGTGAAACAAGTTTCTTATAATATGCTCATCATAGAGAATAAATAAGTGCACATCATACCATCCATCATGCAAACCACTCCCATCAAACACTAGTTCAACCAATCCATTCCCACTTCCATTCTACAAGTTCCCAGATTCAATTGCCCTATATGCCCAGTGAAACACGTCTTCCTCAAAAAAACTTCTAACTCCACTTTCAGATGTCCAATATTCTGGAAGACCACTGGTCGAGTGTATCCCCACTCGATTGCAATCTTGTAAGAGAAGATGCTTGTATTATGCTCACCATAGAGAAGAACTATGTGCACGTCGGACCATCACCCACATGCAACACCCCTATAATACTCTTGGCCAACCATTACCTAACCACTTGCAAGTTTCCACAAGATCCCAAGATGACCAACCATGTACGCACACTCAAAAAATATTCCAGTTAAGAGGGCTCCACATCCACTATCGCTTACTGGAATGGATATAAATTTATCCTCTTTCTCTTTAGAAACAACTAAGACATTTAGAACTAAACTAGATGCACTGTCAAAGTTAGACACATTTAATATATGTAAGAAGTGCTAACTTGGTATGCATGTTCACTCTACAAGAACTCGCCTCACTTGTAGGAGATAAAAATTACTGAGAAAGGAATACATCGCTTCTCTTTAGACAACAATATGGACCCGCTTTAACAACTAAATTTTGTGTGAGTTCTCACACAAGTGGAAGAGATTCTCATTGCACATGTCAATCCAATATTACAAGTCACTCATGCCTAAGATATAAAACAATTGCAAATATTTTCCACATAGGATTCAAGAATTAGATGTACTAATAACTCATAGAATTAATAAACATGGGAAGGCTTCTGATTTCTATGTTTGTATAAGTCATATTCAAAACACACTAGCATACAAGATCAAATATGATCCTTACTACAAGGATGCTCTAATTAATGATTCTACATTATCACTACTACCTTATTATACTTCTGACATCTTATAAATGCGTCATACACTTCAAAGTGACCATGCTGACCCATCTTCAATAAATATTGAGTCTGAAAACATACATAATGAGCTAGAAAGTGACACAATGTTCTACTTTAATTATGGTACAACTACTAAACAAATGACGTGAGATACAAATTGTTAAAGAATATTTGCACCTAGAACATAAAATAGATGTGATATTATAGATCGAATACACATGGGCTCAACACCCATTAATGAGTACACCACTGAGGGCTTATTTGACATGGCATTTCCCACTCTATTCCCAAATGGAAATGCACAACCCATGCAAGCTTGTGCCAGAGAAGTGCAACTTCATGAATATGCTTTGCACCTTATGTAATTTCATGGTAATAGATTTGGTAAACAACCACGCTTTAGATACTTCCTTCTAGAAACCTTATGATGCATCACCGTAGCCAGTCTCTTGTAGGATTCTTCATTAAATGGAAAATTGAAGACAATATACCTACTACTATTCAAAACCTTTGATCCACTTTAAAAGCCTCTCAGAAAATAAATTGGAAAATGAACTAATGCATTTTTTCTCTATCTTGCGAGGGACACACTCATACTGGAATATGTTTCACACTAACCTAACAGATATCATGATTACCCAAATATGTTCTATGACATTGTTCTTCACATTAAGTTCCACTGACACAAAGTGGCATGATCTTCATGTTTTCCTTTCACCAAATGATACACCTTCCTTCCTCATGAACAAATAATGCACATATAATGTGATTAGAAACTCCCACACAACATTGCTATACCTACATCAACGGTTCACAATATTTCAGGAAGAGGTAATTGAGAAACTCATGGGTGTACTTAATTATTGGTACCACTATGAATGAAAAATTTGAGGGTCTTCACATATCCATGGTTTCATTTAGATAAAAATGCATCAAACATGGATACACTAGACTGGGAAAACCCTACTGACGTAAATAGAGCCAAATAATTCTTTGACAAATACGTGACTGCTTGGAAACTTTTCCTGAAATCTAAAATTGGAAACATGATATGTAGAACCCCAACTAATGATCCATGCCTGCTAAATACAACTAAAATATTTGCTTCCAATCCTTATGTTGATTATGAAGAATTGGTTAATCATGTACAAAGACACACCAACTGTACTAAGATGACTTGCCTGCATAAGAAAGGGTGATAAGTAGAATGCAGATATAAAGCTCCTTGGAAAGAATGCAAAGAATTATAATTATTATATGATAAATCAAGCAACAAATCCTACGAACCATCAAGAAACGATGATAGGTTGAGCATCCATAACCCATATATGCTCTCCATATGGAGGGCTAATATAGATTTCTAACCTATCACATGGAAACTTCTTATTCTCAAATACATTTCCAAGTATGCATCTAAAGCTAAAAAAAGGTCTGAGAGCTATGTTAATATGCTGGCAAAATTTTGTTTTGATGCAAACCAACATGATCATATCATTAAAGCATAACAAAAGTTCATGGCCAAGATCATTGCAAAGAGAGATATAAGCGGACAAGAAACATGCCATATGTTACAAAACCAACCTTTTGTGACTTAAAATTGCCAATTCATATCACTAAATGTGGGTTAAAAAGTATTCCATTGCACCAAATAAGCAACCGATGGTAGTGAGATACAATCTACCTACATACAAGCCTACTTACATCATCTAGCACACTTAAAACTAGTTACACTAATTGAATAAACAAGATCTTACATGTATACTTCCAATCACAAAGGAAGAAAATTGCACTATAGAGAAGGAAAATTAATAGTCGAGTTCTTTCCAAGGTTTTATGCCATTCCAAAAGAAGACTGACAATTTGAGTTGTTTTGTAGGAGCGAGCTTCTTCTATACAAACATTTTTCGTGCAATAGACAGAGATATAGGCCTCTCCAAAGAAGGGATCATTAGTAATTGGAAGTGTATGGATACACAAAAATACCATGTTTGGCATGTTGATCGCATAGCTCAAAGAAGATCTATTTCTAGAGGAAAATGAATGTGATAGCAAAATAGGTAGGCATGACACTATACAAATTTTGCATGGGTGGGAGCTACTGTCTCAAATGGGGATTTCTAATAGTATCAAATTAAATGAGGTTGAAATGTTGGGAAAGTGTGATTTTGACACCAATAACATTTGGGAGGACCACAATGCCCCTACACAATTTCATGAAACTGCAAATCAATTTGTTCATAGAAACAAGATGTGTCAATAAGATATTCACCCCCCAGCAAATGTGTACAACCAAAGCTATAGGTCATCACCTCAGTAACAATTTGAACTTTCCCTCATTATGGACCACTTCATAGCTCATTGCTCAACTAAACCTTTATACATGTGCATACAAGGAACAACATAAACTAGAAAATCATATCTAATAACTTGCATAAGAACTGCACTTCAACACTGCAAACAATAAGAATTTAAACCACTCCTTGTTTTTGTGCCAATAGAAATCACAACATTTAATAGACATGCATCAACCATACATGCAACCCTAAAGATTCCAATTAGAGAAATGAAACCACTAGAAGGCCAAACATTGACAACTTTCCAAGAAGACATGAAAAATATACAATAGATTTTCATTAATGAGATGAGTTTCATAGGCCCAAAACTACTATTGAAAATTGATAGAAGGTTACATGAAGCAATGCCCAACCGACAACACATTTATTTCATGGGTATGTCTATAATTCTAATTGGGGACCTCACCCAACTTCCACCTATAATGGACAAACATATCTATGCATCACACACAATTGCACGAAATCTATGACACAAATTTAATACATTTATATGACTACAAACATTTTTTACAGAAGATGTTGATGATCCAATTCAAATACAATTCCATCAAGCATTAAAAAACAAATTCAACACAGAACCAATAAAGAATGATTGGAAGTTACAAATGAATCGCACAAATAAGCACCTACCATCAATTGAGAAACCAGAGTTTGACCAAGCAATACATTTATTTTCTACAAATGAACTTGTTGCATTCCACAATAAAAATGCTCAAACAAATAAATATACCTATTGCACTCTTTTTTGCACTCAATACACAATGCAAATATTCTGAAGCTGATAACGATGACCAATTTTTATTAGAAGTCCTTTTATGTAGATTTCAACGTTTCATACGTACCACAAACCTATGGATAGAAGTTGGTCTTGTCAATGGATCTATTTGTGAGGTCAAAGATATTGTATATCCTTATGGCTCTAAGCCCCCAGAGTTACCAGCATATGTTACAGTCATTTTTTATAACTATAATGGCCTATCTTGGGATGTCCAAAACTGAAAAACTATCCCCATACAACTAGTAATCCATGGAAGTCGTACACAAATACAACTAACCACTACATGGGCTATCACTATACACAAATCATAAGGCCTCACACTAGATAGGGCCACAATTGATATAGGTAAAACTGAAAGACAAGGCCTCACCTTTAAATCGGTCTCCAGAGTCAAATCCCTGCAAGGCCATCAGATAAAGCCCACCTTCTCTTTGGAGCGCTATTGCAAAATGAAAAAGAATCCATACAACATTAGTAGAAAGAAAGAAGAAGCTCGAATGCTATTGATCTCACCTTGAATTTGGGTATGTGGTGTTACTTTCATGCCTATTTTTAAATACGTCAACTTTCATTTTTCCTTCCCTCTATTAAGCCAATCATTTGTTTCGTAGAAATTTTATGTTCTCTTCTACAAGTTTACATGATCTGCTACAAAAAGAGGAAACAAATAACATTGATTGCTACCCATTTCAATGATTCATTTTTTGGGAGGGCCTATGTAATAAGTACAAAATGATAATACTCTATATTCAATTGTTCTACATTGAATTATCATATATAAAATGCTTCCTTCAACCATGAAGCATGTTTATAAATGACACTTCAAAACACTTCCATTTATTGTGTAATTATTACATTGTATTCTTCCACATACAACTTACTTTTCATTGGGAATGTGGGTTTTTCCCTTCCAATCTTGTATTGCATCATTTAATTGTTGTCAATTAATAAGGGTGACATTGCCTAGATGCCTTTTTCTTTCTAAAACTCCGTTGTACTCACTTTGAGTTTGTTTCTACTTTTTAGGATGAGATATATATTTTTATCCTAGTTGATTGAAATAAGGCCAAAGGGTATTCAAAGCATGAACTAAGCACATAATGGATTCTGGGCCTACTTGATTGTGTTCTCACTATTATGTTTCAATGTTGTTGGTATAAATTTCCTGAAATATTTGTCATCTAATATTATTTGAATGTAATCTATTTCATGTGTGGCATCTATGACATCTTTATATATTGCTTAAGAAGATCATGAGGCCGTTCATGTAAATCCATGATATTACTCTTAATCATAACCTGAAATCATATTTATTCTAGTTGATATCACTCTGTGAATATGCTTCATCCACATCTCTCTAGCCGCTCAACTGAAAAACCCCTTTTCTGCTCAAATAGGATCCCAAATTTGAGATAAATTGATATATCTCAGAAGTTAGAGCTTGTTCATCTTCATTCCAATGCATTTTCTTCATTGTAGATGTAGATATGTTTTCTTTAAATTGCATCAAATGAATAGAAGGAAATCATAGAATAGAATAGTGATGATCAATCAACTACTAATGTAAGTAACATAGATAAATAACAAAAGATTGACTTTGTTGGAACTAGCTTAATGGTGTCATAAGGTTACCATTTACTGTTGTATATTTGGTAACATCTTTTTATTTAATTCATCTACAGTGGGTGTTGGGTACAAGACTTATTTCTACAATGGAACATGTTTTTAAAATTACACTTTAAACTATTTTATGAGGATTTATGTACTAAATTTTGTTTTGGAACTAAGGGATGCTAAGTTACACTTATTAGGACCAAAGTTGCAAGTCTCTAGTAAATGGAGAAATTCTCTAGAGATGTTACATACTTCTTGACCATTTGTAGATGATTTAGGTGACCTTGAGGTTTAATCACAGGAGAAACCACTTCATCCCTTTGAACGGTAAAAACCCAATAGCGTTATCTCTTTTAATCTAACAAAAGGTTATTCAGGTTTCAATAACCCTTTTCACACAATCTGTTGAGGGATGTCTTGATTTATTAATTATACGTTCAATGCTTGAATGTGGCTATGTTTTTTTTTTTTTTCAAGTCAATGCCATCTAACCTTTTTTGTAGAGCCAAAAAAGCTTTCTATGCTCTAGAAACTTGAGTTCAAAGGGTCAAATGAAAATATAAACAACTACAAATTTAAACATTGACGGAAATGAATACCCTTGAGGAATTATTATAAAGGGGACTCTCATAGATGAAATTGGTGTCTTCTCTATGATGACCTAGCTATTAGTGTGTGGGAAATGTTTAACGATGGTTGACTGGAGTTAGATTCCACTTCCCAACTTAATATTGGCTATAAAAATTTGTCATCTTATGCTAGAATTTTCTTGTCTTCCTTAAGATATGCGGTTTTTTTCTTTTCTCATGCATTGTAAACCTGAAAGCAATAATGGTATTTCAATCGTGATTTACTGTATGCCTATTATGAAATTTATTTTATGGATGTATGAAATTTTCTTGTTTGGCTATCCTAAAATGAGAAAAGAGATATACTTTTACATAGTAGCGAAGATTTAGCATACGATTATGCTTATTATTGAAGTTAGCATTGCTAGATTAAATTACTTTTACAATTGTATAATTCTTTTATAGAAATATTTTTAGTTGGTGTTATCTATATGATGTTTTTGCTTTGTATTTTCTACCTTTCAAAAAATTAACATATCTTGGTAGTTGAATTTTTGTCGTATATTGTTTCTAAATAATCAATTTTATGTAGTCTTTTTTTTATAATTTGGTTGCTTAATAATTATATTCTTTATAGTGTACATATTTTCAAACCAACCATCCTTTTAAAAATATTGTTCTATCTTTAATGTCTAATGTTTAATGCATTTATATATAATAATTATTTAAAATATGGTAATATTTTTAGATAGTCTATATTTAAAAATTATTTTTCTACTTCTAATATACGTTGCTTATTTTATAATTATCTCTCAAACTTTTAATTCTTTTGTGGTTGGACATATATACAAAGTTACTTGCATTTTGTATAGTCTATTTGTTCAAAATGAAAAATTATCTGAAGTAAATTTCAAAAGTTTTTTGTAGTTATAGAAATTGATTTATATGTTTCAAAACGTGATATCCACTGCACCTTATGTACAATAACTTCTAATACAATAGCAAAGTATTTTGTATATTCAATATTTTAGTTATTTGTTTTTGTGTGCCTTTCGAATATTCCATTTATTCATGATAGAGAACAACAAGTGCACTCAAAAATTGTCCTTGTCATATTGCAAATAATGTTTCCAATTTTGTCCTCTACAGTTAACATTTAATTTAATTTTTTTAGGTCATGCACATGACAAATCATCAAGAGCCAAATAAAATAATTGACATTTCAAGTAATGATTCATAACCCATTGCTCCATTGCCCAACTAGGTCAAATGCATCTGTCAATTGGAATGGGATAAATGAAATATACATCAAAAACTTTGCAATTTTTCTATTTCTTAGTTGTAGTCTGATCACTCACCAAGTAAAAGAAATAAGCTCCCGCACATGTGATGTCCAAAAGTTCAAACTCATCACATGGAGGGAATTATAATTGAATTCCATGCAATGTACATGTATCTAGTTTTTGTAC
Source organism: Thuja plicata (assembly GCA_018584345.1). Taxonomy (NCBI): domain Eukaryota; kingdom Viridiplantae; phylum Streptophyta; class Pinopsida; order Cupressales; family Cupressaceae; genus Thuja; species Thuja plicata. The sequence goes on along the minus strand of MU224312.1, from coordinate 914,317 downwards.
TTTCTTGATGGAAATGTATTCTATTGATTACTATGGACAAGGAAATTCTTGTAACTAGTATTCATCGTGCATTTCAACCCTACATTGATCGTACATAGTATGGTGTATCTATAGTTTCCTGTGCATTTATTTTCAAGACTATATGAATCATATGTAGTGTGATGTTATTGTAGTTATCTACGTGGTTTACCAAGACCTTAACTTGTGACACCCCTTTTACATAAATAAAGTGTTGGCAGTTGTTTTCTCTCATCTTCATCAAAATCTTGCATTCCTCTCTCTTATGTTTCATCAAGAGATGTTATAAGTCAATTGTATATAAACTTTTACAATTATAATAAAGTTTTCATTATCTATACTTCAAACCCGCATATGTGCAATTGCTTCTACACTCACTATTAAAGTCTTATGCTTTATATTATTCCCTTTCTTTATTTTATAAAAGTTATTATTGCTAATCAATTACATAATTTTAACTTCTACTATAAAAGTTATTATCGCTAATCAATTACATAATTTTAACTTCTACACGTGGAAACTTTATGGTCAAAAAAAGAAAATAGGGTAGATTTATAGTTGCAAATGATAAATTGTGTAATGTTTCTCAATGTATTTAAATGCTATGCTTTTTTAAGATGACCTACAAAAAGCACAAGAAAGACATTTTGTCCAAATAAATCTCATTGGCTTAGATAAATGCATGGATTTACCAAAATTATGTACAAAACTGCCTTTAACAATGATACATATTTGTAGATCTAGAATATTATACACTACCTTATATAATGTAAAGCTTCATTTACACTTTCCACTCAAACACCTATGAATGATTCCCTTACACCTCCTATAGATGCAAGTGCTAGTTTATGTTTAATATTATTATAGTCATTTAAGTGGATATGTGGTGAACACCATTATTGTGATGGGCTAGTGTGCATTCATTTTTGTAAAGATGTGGTCGAAGCATCTCAATTTTTGTTGTGCGAGAAGTTAAAGCTGTGGTCAAAACTCCTCTGCCTCTCACTTTCTACTTTCACCCGCAAGCTGGCATCCGCTCTTTTCTTTTCTCTTCCTCTCTCCTCTCTTCCGCATTTAGCGTCACCGACTCTTTGGCATTATTTCCTCGAACGAATGGACAAGATTTTGTGTTTCTTCACAGACTTCTATAAAAGCACTCAAAGCCAACATATCTTTCCCATAGTCCCAAAGTTGTAATCTGCAGGATTCCACACCGTCCTACACAAAATGGGTCCACCTCTGCCCTAATTCTACATTTCTTCCACAAAGTTTCATTCTCATTAAGTGCTCGTCTGTCACTTTGTTTATTGCTTGCCTGTGTTCTCATCTAAGTACCTCCACACAGTAGTTTGAAATGACTCCTACAAGACCACTCAAATCAAGCTTTTAAATGAAAACATAAAAGCTAGATCTGTTTTCCACATTCTGCGTTCCTTCCGAAAAGTTTCATTCCCATTAAGTCCCTTCGTCTGATCTGGTAAGAGGATGTCTTCCACATGTTTTCCTGCGTTATTTCCCCATACTTTCCCCTATGATATGTGTTCAACTCTGTCATGATTCAATCCACTAATCTGGTCACCTGTTTATTGATTTTACGTGTTCTAATCTAACTCAGTGTTCTTTATCTTCATCCTCTCTCATCTACAAATACTGAGCGCTAGTTCACCTCCCGCAACGCCAAGCCTGCTTCACTTCAGTCTGATTTCATGGCGTCTACTTCTACAGGCACATATTAAAAGAACCCGTTATCTACGAAATGAGACATATTAATAAAAATTACCAAAAAAATATACAAAGATAGATTTTATCTTTTGCACAAGTGAAATAATTGAAAGAAAAAAACAATTTATTTTGAAATACAAAGCTTACAATGATATTTCGATCAAATACACAACAATTTAACAACTTCATTTCATAATATATTCAATTAAAAGATGGTTGAAAAAAATAGAGTTCATTATCGAATTGAATAATATAAGATCAATAAATAAGTTTTACACTCCATAAATTACCATTAACTTTATGAACATGAAAAATCTTATATTCTACGTTACAAATAATATTTAATGTTTTTATAAACAACAAATAAAATTAATTTAAGATTATTATAATTATTTAAGTAGATATGTGGCGAACACCATTATTGTGATGGTCCCGTATTTCCTCTCCCTCTTTTCTCTCTTTATCGATTTCCTTTCCCTTCTTCTTTGTAACGCATTTATCATCACGGACTTGACTCTACGTTTCTTCCACACATTTTCTACGTTTCTTCCCATTCAGGGGTAGGGTATGTACGCCTCGTTTGTAGCATAATGGATGCCTCCCGCAAGGAGTACAGGGTAGTCCAATATTTCTGTCACCATATATAGACCCAAAAACATATGACTGGTATAATAGACTATAAAAAAACCTTTCCTTTTCTTTTTCCACATATTTTGATTCTCATTAAACCCACTTGACTAGTTACTTGTTTATTGATTTTCAGTGTTCTAAGCTCCCTCCACACAGTAGTTTGAAAAGACTTCTCCATGTGCACTCAAATCCAAAGTTTTCAATAAGAAAAAGTAAGGAAAGCTGTAAAATTCCACGCACCGTCCTATACGAAATGGGTCCACCTCTGCCTTCATTCAGCATTTCTTCCACAAAGTTGCACTCTTCTGTCACTTTGTTTATCTCTTTCGTCTGTTCTCGTCGTTTTAAAAAATAAAAGGTAGATATGCCTTCCTAATTAAGCTAACTTTTAAATTAAAAAAATAAAAGGTAGATATGCCATCCACATTTTTCCTGCCTTATTTCCACACACTTTCCCCTACGAGATTTGTCCCTTCGTCTGGTCACCCTGTTTATTGATTTTCTTTGTTCTATTCTTCCTCCACACGGTAGGTTGAAAAGACTTCTTCAACCCAACTTCTAGATCCGAAGAGAGGAGCAGAGGCACATCACAAACCCAAACAACATCAGTACAATAAAAACCACTCAATCTACGCCTTGGGTCATTTCTTTATCTTCAACTCCCCCAACGCCAAGCCTTCTTTTATTGCTTTTACCGGCTTCACTTCGATCCGATTCCGTGGCGTCTACTTCTAATGGCGCTTTCGATGGAGTCGCACCATCTGCGTCTACTTCTGTCTCCAAAATCATTAGAAAACCGTCCTACGATGTATTTATCAATCATCATGGACCAGATGTCAAATATACCTTAACTAGCACTCTTTATGCTATTCTCAGTGGTATGGGACTTTCAGTTTTTCTGGATTCAGAGGAGTTGGAATATGGCGATTTCTTGCCCCGAACAATAGAAGCAGCAATGGCCAGCGCTTTGCTTCATATTGCTATTTTCTCCAAGACCTATGCAGAATCGCCTTGGTGTTTAGCTGAGCTCTCATTTATGCTTAAATCTGGTGCCAAAATTATTCC
>MU224312.1:877525-910782 GCA_018584345.1 Thuja plicata | reverse complement strand
ACATATTAATAAAAATTACCAAAAAAATATACAAAGATAGATTTTATCTTTTGCACAAGTGAAATAATTGAAAGAAAAAAACAATTTATTTTGAAATACAAAGCTTACAATGATATTTCGATCAAATACACAACAATTTAACAACTTCATTTCATAATATATTCAATTAAAAGATGGTTGAAAAAAATAGAGTTCATTATCGAATTGAATAATATAAGATCAATAAATAAGTTTTACACTCCATAAATTACCATTAACTTTATGAACATGAAAAATCTTATATTCTACGTTACAAATAATATTTAATGTTTTTATAAACAACAAATAAAATTAATTTAAGATTATTATAATTATTTAAGTAGATATGTGGCGAACACCATTATTGTGATGGTCCCGTATTTCCTCTCCCTCTTTTCTCTCTTTATCGATTTCCTTTCCCTTCTTCTTTGTAACGCATTTATCATCACGGACTTGACTCTACGTTTCTTCCACACATTTTCTACGTTTCTTCCCATTCAGGGGTAGGGTATGTACGCCTCGTTTGTAGCATAATGGATGCCTCCCGCAAGGAGTACAGGGTAGTCCAATATTTCTGTCACCATATATAGACCCAAAAACATATGACTGGTATAATAGACTATAAAAAAACCTTTCCTTTTCTTTTTCCACATATTTTGATTCTCATTAAACCCACTTGACTAGTTACTTGTTTATTGATTTTCAGTGTTCTAAGCTCCCTCCACACAGTAGTTTGAAAAGACTTCTCCATGTGCACTCAAATCCAAAGTTTTCAATAAGAAAAAGTAAGGAAAGCTGTAAAATTCCACGCACCGTCCTATACGAAATGGGTCCACCTCTGCCTTCATTCAGCATTTCTTCCACAAAGTTGCACTCTTCTGTCACTTTGTTTATCTCTTTCGTCTGTTCTCGTCGTTTTAAAAAATAAAAGGTAGATATGCCTTCCTAATTAAGCTAACTTTTAAATTAAAAAAATAAAAGGTAGATATGCCATCCACATTTTTCCTGCCTTATTTCCACACACTTTCCCCTACGAGATTTGTCCCTTCGTCTGGTCACCCTGTTTATTGATTTTCTTTGTTCTATTCTTCCTCCACACGGTAGGTTGAAAAGACTTCTTCAACCCAACTTCTAGATCCGAAGAGAGGAGCAGAGGCACATCACAAACCCAAACAACATCAGTACAATAAAAACCACTCAATCTACGCCTTGGGTCATTTCTTTATCTTCAACTCCCCCAACGCCAAGCCTTCTTTTATTGCTTTTACCGGCTTCACTTCGATCCGATTCCGTGGCGTCTACTTCTAATGGCGCTTTCGATGGAGTCGCACCATCTGCGTCTACTTCTGTCTCCAAAATCATTAGAAAACCGTCCTACGATGTATTTATCAATCATCATGGACCAGATGTCAAATATACCTTAACTAGCACTCTTTATGCTATTCTCAGTGGTATGGGACTTTCAGTTTTTCTGGATTCAGAGGAGTTGGAATATGGCGATTTCTTGCCCCGAACAATAGAAGCAGCAATGGCCAGCGCTTTGCTTCATATTGCTATTTTCTCCAAGACCTATGCAGAATCGCCTTGGTGTTTAGCTGAGCTCTCATTTATGCTTAAATCTGGTGCCAAAATTATTCCAATCTTCTACCACATAGAACCCACTGATCTCAGATATATAGCTCAAGGGAAAGGAGAGTATGTTGAGGCTTTCAAGAAGCATGAAGAGAAGGGTAGATGTAGCAGGAAACAGCTTCAAGAATGGAAGGATGCACTCTACAATGTCTCATTTTACACCGGCCAAATCATTAAAACTAATGAGTGAGTACTACACATCCGACCTTTCGATCTTAAGAAATATGGTTTCTTTCTCTTACTTTTATATTCAATTTTAGTGTAATAACCAACTTGTAGCTTAATTTTGTATGTTTTTATTTTTCCAGAGATGAGATGAAACTGTGGAAAAATATTGTGGCTACTATTTTGAAGGAAAAAAACAACGTGCCATTACTGGTTGCAAAACATCCAGTGGGTCTTAAAGAAATAGTGCAAGACTTTGAGAAGAACACACTCCGAACTGTCGGGGATGATCAGGATACACGAATTGTGGGAATCTGGGGAATGGGTGGTTCTGGGAAAACCACACTTGCCCAAGAGTTATACAACAAACATTCGTCATCCATGGACAGGTGCAGTTTTATTTTTGATGTTAGAGATGGTGCCGCCAAAGGCTTGTTGCAAAACAAGCAGATTCAACTCCTTAAGGACCTTGGTGTTCAAAATGAAACATTTGACAATATAGAGCGAGGTAAGGCGATCCTTACTATGCATTTGAAATCTGTTAGGGTGCTCTTTGTTTTTGATGATGTGGATCATAAGGATCAATTGGATGCTCTCCTACCAGTAAAAGACAGTTTTGGAGGGGGTAGTCTTATTATTGTTACAACACGAGAGCTCAAAGTTCTTAGATCTTCGGGGATATTTTCTGTGTATAAAATGAAAGCACTTGATTCATCTAGTGGCAAGCAGCTCTTTTGTTGGCACGCTTTCTTACAATCTTATCATCCAAATAGATTTGAGGACCTTGTCGAAAAGTTTGTAAAGGTTTGCAATGGATTGCCCTTGTCCCTTAAAGTGTTTGGGGGCCAGCTATATGGAGAGTCTCGTAGGGAATATTGGGAGTCTCTCTTGCAGAAGATCTCAAGAATATTGCCAGATGATATAAAAAATATAATCAAAGTAAGTTATGATGACCTTGATATTGAAGAAAAAGAGATGTTCCTAGATATTGCTTGTTTCTTTATTGGGAAGGAGGTCAGTGTGGCAATTGAAGTATGGAATGGTTCAAGGCGGAGTGGTTTGCATGGTTGGGAAACACTCCAAAATAAGTGTTTGGTTGAGTTGAACAATAAAAATCAAATAACAATGCATGATCACTTAAGAGATTTGGGAAGACAAATTGCAAATCAACATCAGCCATATCGGCTTTATCAAGGACAACAAATTATTGATATGGATAGACCAATAGAGGTAAGGTACATTCTTTCTTTTATTGTGTCAATTATCAATAGGAAATAAAACATCTTTTTATAGACATGCATTTATCTATGAATTTTATTGTTTTCTCAATTAAATGCTTGTTAAATTAATAATCCCATTGGCCCATTCGATGAATAAATTACATATTCACTTTCATAAATGTGAAATGAATTTACTTTTATTTTTACAAAATTTTCAAGTAAATATAAAGTTTAATTATTACATGACCCTCAAATTCATTCAACAAAAGGTGTAATTTTATAGATTTAAAGAAGATTAATAACTCCCTACAAACATGCACAACATAGCTAACTAGAGTTGGCAGGCAACACACTAAATACATTTAACACATCTACATCATTTAGTGACACATCTACAATTCTATTAACATGCATTCATTTATTATTTTATCTCTCATCCCTCAATGAATAGTTACTATTTGTTGGACACTTAACATATCCCACAAAGAATTAGTTGGTTGCTTGTATAGACACCTAATACTGACTACTATCATTTGGTTAATTTTATCTGCATTGTTTGTCTAACCTTGTTAACGTCATTAATTAAATAAATTATTATTATTTTATAAATTCCACATATCCCTATATTTCTCTTGTGTAAACTCCCTAAGGAAATTAATTTAGTTAATTTACCTAGTTTCATAAACCATTAACCTTTCTATCATATGTAAAAATTTGTAGTTTTTTCTTTTCTCGTGCATTGTAAAACTGAAAGCAATAATGACCTATTTTAGTGAAGATTTACTATATGCCTATTTTGAAATTTAGTTTATGTATGTCTGAAATTTTCCTGTTTAAGAGAAGAAATAGACTTTTACATAGTAGCGAAGATTTAGCATAGGATTATGCTTACTATTGAAGTTATCACTGCTAGATTAAATTAGTTTGGCAATCACATAATTCCTTTATAGAAATATATTTATTTGGTGTTATCTATATGATATTTTTTCTTTGTATTTTCTACCTTTCAAAAAATTAACATATCTTGGTAGCTAAATTTTTGCTATATAGTGTTTCTAAATAATAAATTTTCTATAATTATTTTTTATAATTTGGTTGCATAGTAATTATATTCTTTAAAATGTACATATTTTCAAACCAACTATCATTTTTTTAAATGTTGTTTTGTGTATAATGTCTAATGTTTAATGCATTTATATATAATTATTATTTTAAATATGGTAATATTTTTAGATGGTCTATATACTTCTAATGTACATTTCTTATTTTAGAATTGTCCCTCAAATTTTTAATTCTTTTGTGGGTGGACATATATATGAAGTCACTTGCATTTTGTATAGGCTATTTGTTCAAAATGAAAAATTGTCTGAAGTAAATTTCAATAGTTTTTTTTTGTAGTTATAGCAATTAATTTATATGCTTCTAAAAATGATATCCATTACACCTTATGTTACAATAACTTCTCATACATTAGCAAAGTAATTTGTATATTCAATATTTTACATATTTGTTTTGTGTGTCTTTAGAAAATTCTACTTATTCATGATAGAGAACAACAAGTGCACACAAAAATTGTCCTTGTCATATTGCAAATTATGTTTCCGATTTTGTCCTCTATAGTAAACATTTTTTTAGGTCATGGCAAATCGTCAACAACCAAATAAAATAATTAACATTTCAAGTAATGATTCACAAGTCAATGCTCCATTTCCCAACTATGTCAAATGCATACGTCAATTCCAATGGGATAAATGAAATAGACATGAAAAAAACTTGCAATTTGTCTATCACTTAGTTGTAGTCTGATCATTGACCAAGTAAAAACAACAAGCTTCCACACATGTGATGTCCAAGAGTTTGAACTCATCACAGTGGAGGAAATTTTAAATGAATTACATGCAATGTACATATATCTTGTTTTTGTATTTTCTTGATGGAAATGCATTCTATTGATTACTATGGATGAGGCATTGCTCCTAACTAGTATTCATAGTGCATTTAAAGCCTATATTAATCGTACATAGTATGGTGTATCTTTAGTTCCATGTGCACTTATTTTCAAGCCTATATGAATCATATGTAGTATGGTGTTGTAGTTATCTATATGGTTTACTAAGAGCTTAACTTGTGACAGCCCTTTTACATAAATAGAGTGTTGGTAGCTGTTTTCTCTTATCTTCATCAAATCTTGCATTCCAATCTCTTATGTTTCATCGAGAGATGTTATAAGTCAATTGTACATATATAAACTTTTACAATTATAATAAAGTTTTCATTATCTATACTTCAAACCCTCATATGTGCAATTGCTTCTACACTCACTTTTAAAGTCTTATGCTTTATATTATTCCCTTTGTTTAATTTATTAAAGTTATTATCGCTAATCAATTACATAATTTTAACTTCTACACGTGGAAACTTTATGATGAAGAAAAGAAAATAGGGTAGATTTATAGTTGCAAATAATAAATTGTGTAATGTTTCTCAATGCATTTAAATGCTATGCTTTTTTAAGATGACCTACAAAAAGCACAAGAAAGACATTATAGATGCTATTTGTCCAAATAAATCTCATTGGCTTAGATAAATGCATGGGTTTACCAAAATTATGTACAAAACCGCCTTTAACAATGATACATATTTGTAGATCTAGAATATTATACACTACCTTATATAATGTAAAGCTTCATTTACACTTTCCACTCAAACACCTATAGACGATTCCCTTACACCTCTTATAGATGGAAGTGCTAGTTTAATGTTTAATATTATTATAGTCATTTAAGTGGATATGTAGTGAACACCATTATTGTGATGGGCTAGTGTGCATTCCTTTTTGTAAAGGTGTGGTCGAAGCATCTCAATTTTTGTTGTGCAAAAAGTTAAAGTTGTGGTCAAAACTCCTCCACCTCTCACTTTCTACTTTCACCCGTAAGCTGGCATCCGCTCTTTTCTTTTCTCTTCCTCTCTCTCTTCCGTCACCGACTCTTTGGCATTATTTCCTCAAACGAATGGACAAGATTCTGTGTTTCTTTCACAGACTTCAATAAAAGCACTCAAAGCCAAGATATGTTTCCCATCGTCCCAAAGTTGTAATCTGCAGGATTCCACACCCTCCTACACAATATGGGTCCACCTCTGCCCTAATTCTGCATTTCTTCCACAAAGTTTCACTCTCTTTAAGTGCACATCTGTCACTTTGTTTATTGCTTGCCTGTGTTCTCATTGTTGGGATTTGAAGCCCAGCGGTCACATGACCGTTCAATTTCTCTCATCTCTTCATATTAGAAGAACTGTCTATAAATGGCTGAGTAGTCATGTATTGTATATTGATTAGACGTATTGGATTGTATCATTGATTGAGTTAATATATGGATTCCTTGCTTCGAGTGTGGATGTAGGCCAATTGCCGAACCATGATAAAATCGTGTCTATTGTACTTTGTCTTCTTTGTATTGGGTTTTTCATTCCGTTTCTCTGTTCGTTTAATATTTACAATTGGTATCAAAGCCTAGGTGAGGCTAGAGCAGAGATGGAAGAAGATGAAGTTGATTTTATCATCAACAAATTTCTTGGAAATTTAGGCTCAGTAAAGATTGATGTTGGGCCTGCAAAAGCTAAAAGAATTCACCGTGTGCATTGGTGGGATGGTTGGGAAGATAAGCCTCAAGCTGAACCAGAAGAAGATTTAAGAGCTCTCAAATTTGAGCTTTATGCAATTCTTGAGCGCACGGGTGGTGTGCAATGTAAGAAAAATGCCATGAAAGAATTGTGGAAGAGGGCAAAGACAGACAAGTGTGGCAAGTCTGTTAAGGACCTAGTGATGGTCTATTATAAAATGGATTTCTATACTTCTGGGTTCAGTCTTGATATTCTGAATGCTTTTGCTTCCAAAATTCATAGGATGTTGCAGCTGGATAATGAAAAAGCACTTGTTCTTGGTGAACGATGGTGACTTCATTGTAGAAGAAGATGAAAGGGCATACGACAAGTTGGTTGTTGAAGAAGTTGAAAGGGCAGAAGAAGTTGAAAGAGCTGAAGAAGTTGAATTGGCGCAGGCAGGGGATGAAGTAAAGTGTATGCCAAGGGGGGAAATTCCTTCTGCCGAAGTTATGTCAGCTACCGCAGAGAAGGATCATGTCCAAAATGACAGACCACATGCCTCATTCGAAACTCCATTTAACGTGGGCAGCGAAGGCAGGGATTATGTTTCTTGTCTTCCCCAATTCACTTTACACTTGGATAGCCCTCTATATTCTACGGCAGCAGTAGAGAGAAAAGACTCACGTGTAGTGGTCTGTAGGAGCCTTACACATTTTGCAGCAGCAGCTAAAAAGGCTAGCCTACGTGAGGCACAAAGCGGCATCCAAACAAGGGTTTTCATCCCTTGTTTCCCTCTAAGCACTGCAATAATTTATGGTGATGATGTGGAAGCACGTCCACAGCATTCGGTCCCCTCTACTGCTAACTGTCTACTCCCAAATTTGGGAAGGCAAAATACAGTCCGCAGTCCCATAGTAGATTTGGGACCGCAACCCAAATTAATTCATCGCAGTCCCATAGTAGGTCTGGGATCACAGCCATGGCATTTTCTTGGCATATCATTCCCACCGCCCAATACACAGGGGTTTGACCAATTGTTGGACAGAGTATTACTAGCCAAGCAGAAGATCAAATCAGCGGTGGACAAGGTGATTGGGTGGACGGACAACAATCGCGTTTTGGAGATGGAAGAATTTGAAGACAAATTGAAGAACATAAATGATGGCCTCTTCTGGTCATCACCGTCTAATGTTGATTACTCTAGACTGAGTAAAGAGAAATTAATTAATCTCCTTCAATGTGGCTGTCAGCGACAAGAATTTGAGAGTTACTCAAGACCAATGTATTTTCAGTCTGCAGAAAGTAGTAAAAATTTTTATGGAATGATGGACCAGCTTGTGCCGTGGTTTGTTGTTGGTGAGGATATATTTGAGTCTGATTTGATATGGAGAAGATTTATTCATAGTGTGCTAGAATAGAGTCTAGCGAAGTTGAGATCCTCTCATGGTCTGACTATTATCTGAGTGTTTCAAAATGGGGCGGGGGATGCAACAATGCATGGTTGTGCTGGTTGGACTTCACGGGGGAGATTGTTGGGATGTGAAGCCCAACAGTCACATGACCGTTCAATTTCTCTCGTCTCTTCATATTAGAAGAACTGTCTATAAATGGCTGAGTAGTCATGTATTGTATATTGATTAGACGTATTGGATTGTATCATTGATTGAGTTAATATATGGATTCTTTGCTTCGAGTGTGGACGTAGGCCAATTGCCGAACCACGATAAAATCGTGTCTGTTGTGCTTTGTCTTCTTTGTATTGTGTTTTTCATTCCGTTTCTCTGTTTGTTTAATATTTACACTCATTAAGTACCTCCACACAGTAGTTTGAAATGACTCCTACAAGACCACTCAAATCACTCAAATCAAGCTTTTAAATGAAAACATAAACGCTAGATCTGTTTTCCACAATCAATGTTCCTTCCGAAAAGTTTCATTCCCATTAAGTCCCTTCGTCTGATCAGAGGCTGTCTTTCACATGTTTTCCTGCGTTATTTCCCCATACTCTCCCCTATGATATGTGTTCAACTCTGTCATGATTCAATCCATTGATCTGGTCACCTGCTTATTGATTTTACGTGTTCTTTATCTTCATCCTCTCTCATCTACAAATACTGAGCGCTAATTCACCTCCCGCAACGCCAAGCCTGCTTCACTTCGGTCTGATTTCATGGCGTCTACTTCTACAGGCACGTATTAAAAGAACCCGTTATCTACGAAATGAAACATATTAATAAAAATTACCAAAAAAATATACAAAGATAGATTTTATCTTTTGCACAAGTGAAATAATTGAAAGAAAAAAACAATTTATTTTGAAATACAAAGCTTACAATGATATTTCGATCAAATACACAACAATTTAACAACTTCATTTCATAATATATTCAATTAAAAGATGGTTGAAAAAAATAGAGTTCATTATCGAATTGAATAATATAAGATCAATAAATAAGTTTTACACTCCATAAATTACCATTAACTTTATGAACATGAAAAATCTTATATTCTACGTTACAAATAATATTTAATGTTTTTATAAACAACAAATAAAATTAATTTAAGATTATTATAATTATTTAAGTAGATATGTGGCGAACACCATTATTGTGATGGTCCCGTATTTCCTCTCCCTCTTTTCTCTCTTTATCGATTTCCTTTCCCTTCTTCTTTGTAACGCATTTATCATCACGGACTTGACTCTACGTTTCTTCCACACATTTTCTACGTTTCTTCCCATTCAGGGGTAGGGTATGTACGCCTCGTTTGTAGCATAATGGATGCCTCCCGCAAGGAGTACAGGGTAGTCCAATATTTCTGTCACCATATATAGACCCAAAAACATATGACTGGTATAATAGACTATAAAAAAACCTTTCCTTTTCTTTTTCCACATATTTTGATTCTCATTAAACCCACTTGACTAGTTACTTGTTTATTGATTTTCAGTGTTCTAAGCTCCCTCCACACAGTAGTTTGAAAAGACTTCTCCATGTGCACTCAAATCCAAAGTTTTCAATAAGAAAAAGTAAGGAAAGCTGTAAAATTCCACGCACCGTCCTATACGAAATGGGTCCACCTCTGCCTTCATTCAGCATTTCTTCCACAAAGTTGCACTCTTCTGTCACTTTGTTTATCTCTTTCGTCTGTTCTCGTCGTTTTAAAAAATAAAAGGTAGATATGCCTTCCTAATTAAGCTAACTTTTAAATTAAAAAAATAAAAGGTAGATATGCCATCCACATTTTTCCTGCCTTATTTCCACACACTTTCCCCTACGAGATTTGTCCCTTCGTCTGGTCACCCTGTTTATTGATTTTCTTTGTTCTATTCTTCCTCCACACGGTAGGTTGAAAAGACTTCTTCAACCCAACTTCTAGATCCGAAGAGAGGAGCAGAGGCACATCACAAACCCAAACAACATCAGTACAATAAAAACCACTCAATCTACGCCTTGGGTCATTTCTTTATCTTCAACTCCCCCAACGCCAAGCCTTCTTTTATTGCTTTTACCGGCTTCACTTCGATCCGATTCCGTGGCGTCTACTTCTAATGGCGCTTTCGATGGAGTCGCACCATCTGCGTCTACTTCTGTCTCCAAAATCATTAGAAAACCGTCCTACGATGTATTTATCAATCATCATGGACCAGATGTCAAATATACCTTAACTAGCACTCTTTATGCTATTCTCAGTGGTATGGGACTTTCAGTTTTTCTGGATTCAGAGGAGTTGGAATATGGCGATTTCTTGCCCCGAACAATAGAAGCAGCAATGGCCAGCGCTTTGCTTCATATTGCTATTTTCTCCAAGACCTATGCAGAATCGCCTTGGTGTTTAGCTGAGCTCTCATTTATGCTTAAATCTGGTGCCAAAATTATTCCTATCTTCTACCACGTAGAACCCACTGATCTCAGATATATAGCTCAAGGGAAAGGAGAGTATGTTGAGGCTTTCAAGAAGCATGAAGAGAAGGGTAGATATAGAAGGAAACAGCTTCAAGAATGGAAGGATGCACTCTGCAATGTCTCATTTTACACCGGCTAAATCATTAAAACTAATGAGTGAGTACCACACATCCGACCTTTCGATCTTAAGAAACATGGTTTCTTTCTCTTACTTTTGTATTCAACTTTAGTGTAATAACCAACTAGTAGCTTAATTTTGTATGTTTTTATTTTTCCAGAGATGAGATGAAACTGTGGAAAAATATTGTGGCTACTGTTTTGAAGGAAAAAATCAGCGTGCCATTAGTGGTTGCAAAACATCCAGTGGGTCTTAAAGAAATAGTGCAAGACTTTGAGATGAACACACTCCGATCTGCTGGGGTTGATCAGGATATACAAATTGTCGGAATCTGGGGAATGGGTGGCTCTGGAAAAACCACGCTTGCCCAAGAGTTATACAACAAAAAATCGTCATCCATGGACAGGTGCAGTTTTATTTTTGATGTTAGAGATGGCGCAGCCAAAGGTCTGTTGCAAAACAAGCAGATTCAACTCCTTAAGGACCTTGGTGTCCAAAATGAGACATTTGACAATATAGAACGAGGTAAGGCAATCCTTACTAGGCATTTGAGATCTGTTAGAGTGCTCTTTGTTTTTGATGATGTGGATCATAAGGATCAATTGGATGCTCTTCTACCAACAAAGACAGTCTTGGAGGCGGTAGTCTTATTATTGTTATAACACGAGAGTTAAAAGTTATTAGTTCTTCGGGCATATCTTATGTGCATAAAATGAAAGCACTTGATTCATCCAATGGCAAGCAACTTTTTTGTTGGCACGCTTTCTTACAATCTTACCCTCTAAAAGGATTTGAGGAGCTTGTTGAAAAGTTTGTAAAGGTTTGCAATGGATTGCCCTTGTCCCTTAAAGTGTTTGGGGGCCAGTTATATGGAGAGTCTCGTAGGGAATATTGGGAGCCTCTCTTGCATAAGATCTCAAGAATATTGCCAGATGATATAAAAAATATAATCAAATTAAGTTATGATGCCCTTGATGTTGAAGAAAAAGAGATGTTCCTAGATATTGCTTGTTTCTTTATTGGGATGGAGATCGGTTTGGCAATTGAAGTATGGAATGGTTCAGGGTGGAGTGGTTTGCATGGTTGGGAAACACTCCAAAATAAGTGTTTGGTTGAGTTGGACAATAAAAATCAAATAACAATGCATGATCACTTAAGGGCCCGTTTGGCAGCAGGAATTGGACTGGAATTGGCATTATCTAATTCTGGATAATGCCAAATTCCATGTTTGGGTCCATGAAAAAAAATGGAATTGGAATTCCGAAATTCTCATTTTGCCCAAAAAATGGGAATATCATTTTCCACCTAAATAGGTGGAATTGGAATTTCAAAATAAGTGGAATGGGAATTCCAATTTTTAGAAAAACAAATTTAACATTTTATGGGATCCATGACTATAAAGATGTATATTATATTGCTATAAGAATGTATATATATACATATGTGTGTATACACATGTGTGTATATATGCATGTGTATATATACACATGTGCGTATATATACATGTGTGTATATATACACATGTGCGTGTATATACAAACTAAATTTAATATTTTGTAGAATCCGTGACTATAAAAATGTATATTATATTGCTATAAAGATGTATATATATACACATGTGTATATATATGCACATGTGTGTATATATACACACATGTATATACACATGTGTGTGTATATACACACATGTGTATATACACACACATGTATATACACACACGTGTATATACACACATGTGTATATAGACACATGTGTATATACACACATGTGTATATACACACATACATGTGTGTATGTGTGTATATATACACATGTGTATATGTGTATACATGGATACACACTTGTATGTGTATATATACACACATGTATGTGTGAATATATACACACATGTGTATATAACACGTGTATGTGTGTGTATACACATACATGTGTATGTGTGTATGTGTGTATACATGTGTATGTACACACATGTATACACATATACACATGTGTCTATATATACACACATGTATATATACATACATGTATCTATGTATATACACATGTCTGCATGTGTGTATATATATACACATATACACACCATATTCAAAGAAATTAAAAAATAAAGAATTAAAATTCCTTATGCATCTTCTCAATCATCTTCTGAGTGAACCAAACGGGTCAGTCCATATTCCAAATTTCATTTTGAGGATAAGCATCTTCCTGAATTGCCAGCATCTTCCAGAATTGACCATATCTAGGATATGGTATTCCTGCTGCCAAACGGGCCCTAAGAGATTTGGGAAGAGAAATTGCAAATTAACATCAGCCCTATCGACAGTATCCAAGACATCAAATTATTGATGTGGATAAACCAATAGAGGTAAGGTACATTCTTTCCTTTATTGTGTCAATTATCAATAGGAAATAAAACATCTTTTTATAGACATACATTTATCTAAAAAAATTATTGTTTTCTCAATTAAATGGTTGTTAAATTAATAGTCTCATTGGCCCATTCGATGAACAAATTACATATTCACTTATAAATGTGAAATGAATTTATTTTTATTTTTACAAGATTTTCAAGTAAATATAAAGTTTAATTATTGCATGACCCTCAAATTCATTCAACAAAAGGTATAATTTTTTAGATTTAAAGAAGATTAATAAGTCCCTCAAAACATGCAATCTAACAACATAGCTAACTAGAGTTGACAAGCAACACACTAAATACTTTTAACAAATCTACACCATTTAGTGACACATCTACAATTCTTTTAACATGCATTCACAATTTGAAAGGTAGGTCATTTATTATTTTATCTCTCATCCCTCAATGAATAGTTAATTGTTGTTGGATGCTTAACATATCCCTACGTTGTATAGTTTTTTTTCCTAGAGGACTAGTAAATACATTAGCCATGTTGTCATTTATGTTACAAGACATTAAATTTATGTCATGTGATTAAGTTTTGCCTCTTATAAAATGAATCAAATTTCAGTATGTTTTGATCATAACATGATACATTCAATTATTTGACAATTTGATTTAACTTTGATTGTCATACATGAGTAGCTTTAGTTCGTCTTGTTTTTCTCCCATTTATTGAAGAGTATACTTTAGCTAAACAACTTGATAGTAGTATTACACAATAAATTACTCTCAAATTCAATTGAGGACAAAGAAATAGTTGGTTGCTTCTATAGACACCTAATACTAACTACTATTATTTGGTCAATTTTATCTACATTGTTTGTCTACCCTTGTTAACGTCATTAATTAATTAAATAATTATTATTTAATAAATTCTACATATTCTTATATTCCTCTTGTGTAAAATCCATAAGGTAATTAATTTAGTTAATTTACCTAGTTTCATAAACTGTCAACTTTTCTATCATATAAATATAATAAATTCTCTTATTTTTTCAATTTAATTTAAAAATCTACAATTTCGTCCAAAAAGGATATTTAATTCCTCCCCTTTATGTCTTCAAATTTTAAATGCTCCATCAACCCTACGTGTGTTTAATTACCTCCTAAGATTCCACCTAATATGATCCTAAACATTTGTACATTCCTAATATATTGGATTGGGGAGTTGTGTCATAAATGATTACTCTCTCTATCCACTCAGCCTTAAAGGCTTCATCCTATACAAAAAGAAGCCTACATGGGCCCTTTTCCAAAATTACCCTCAAATGAATTCAAATTTCCTTTATTCCTTATTGCCCATACCTTTGGAGTGTACTTCAAGTAATGTCTTAATGGAAAGATCTTGTCCGTATCCCAATATTACTTGGACAAGTACTAACCTCCTCTCAACTCCTCCCATGGTGACACTTGTCATGACCTTGTGAGTTGAGAGATCATACCTTGTCTCCATCCTTGATCTTCAAGAACAAATTATAGTCCCCTTTTGCATATATAATATCAACACTTAGTCATTTTATATATTTCATAAATATCCAATTGAGTGTCATTATGCTGTGAAAATCTTGTGAGAAGACATCAAAATCAATAATCTTGGGAAAATATACATGACGAGGAGCACACAATACTTTGTTTACAATATATTTCATTATGGTTTGAGCTTCTTTATATTATCTTGATTATTGCATAATTTTATGCTGCTGAGTTATTTTATTACTAATTGTATTCTATTTGAAATAACTTTTCCTTAAAAACAACTTCTTGCTCCTTCAAAAAATAAATTTTGATCTTATATGAAATGCATATCCAACATTGGATTTCCTGTCATCTAGACTATTTGACTAACTATGATCTAGATAGGATATCAATTCAACATTCACAGGAATATTATATTCAATCCCAAATTTAATTGTTCATTTTGGGTATTCAATAAATTTTGGATCATAAATGTTTTTGGTTAATCTCAACTTTTTTCTCTCTACATTTATCCTAATGATGGATCATGTATTAATATATGAAATATCGATTTTGTTACTACCACACATTTTATGTTAGTGCTGATTGGTAGATTTGAGTAAACTCTTGGTTGATATTGCTCATGCAACATGTGGATTGTTGTATAATGGTCTTCTAGTTTTTTGCACATCAATGGTTTTGGTGTGTTTTGTTGGAAGATGGTATTTTTTACACGGTGCATTGTTGTTTGGGTTGGATATGTCGGCATATGTGATTAGCAACTTATTGTGGTTGCTATTCCAGCTCCGGTGATTTTTTATTGGCAATTTATTACCATGGAATGTGGTAATTATGTTTGAACAGAGAAAGCAAAGTTTAAGTGGGAGGTTGTTCAGATATGAAGTCGCAGCACAAGTCGAACTTCAAGTGGGAGATTGTTGGATGTGAATTCCAACTATTCATTTCTTCTTCCCTGACTATTCATTTCATCTTTATTTTGTTTGTCCCTACGTCTTATCTTGAATACTGTTGTTTATATATGAGTAGAAAATCTGATGTAATTAAGTTGCAATGATTGAATAAATAATGATGCTCAACTTTCTGGTGGATGTAACCAAATTGAAGAACCACGTTAAATTCGTTGTCTCTTTTTGTCTCTGTTTTGTGGTTTCCAATTTGTCTATTAATTTAACAATAAATACTTAGTGTGATAAAAATTAATTTATTTATGAAAAAATAAATTCTATTTACATGGTCCTTATGTCTTTGTTTTCATCCAAGATAGGAGGAAAACATAATATTACCTGCTTCTAATTGAGTGAAACAAAACACAAAAAAAATATAGTCTTCTAAAATCAAAACTACAATAGAATGTCTACGATGTTAACAATAAGTCTATAATCTAACAGTTAATTAAATATCTATATTGGACTCCAATTTGTTCAACAAAAAGATTACAATTTTATAACTTGAAAGAAACTCCACAACTCTTTACAAACAATGCAACCTAATGTGATAGCTAACTAGAACGAACTTACAACACGCTGATACATCTACAATACTAACTGACACATCTACTAATTGACACCTACTTTAACACGTTAAAAGATTAGTTATTTATTCTAATATTTTTTTGTTTTGCAGAAGAGATTAGTTATTTATTCTAATATAATTTTTTTCCAGGAGAGAATTGCCGTTCGAGGAATAATAGAGGATAAATATAGAAGGTGGAGGTGTTTTCAGGTATTTGTCCGTGTCCGTTCATGTAAAAAAATTCCTCCATGTGTATTAATTTGTTTTTGGCTTTTGTGTTTTTTTAAAAAGATATTTCATGATTTTCTTTTTTCAGCACAGAAAACCATTTTCCAAAAATTGAATAATTAGTGAGGCTAAAGAATTTCATGGTTGCTGCAGGGGCCTGCGCCCTCTTTAGTTGGACTAAAGATTCTTGTAATTGATGGAGGTTCTTGGAATGGAGTAATCGGTGAAATATCAAGAGAGTTGGTCTGGCTTAGCTGGTCTGACATTGGGCGGAAAAATCTTCCATCACAACTTTCATTGAAAAATTTGCGAGTTTTACAACTCGATGAAAGATCTCTGATATATAACTTAGAAGAGCTGTGGCTAGATGAAAACAATGTAACTATATTTTCTTTCAACTCTAGCAAATTAGTTGAATTTTCTAATGATTGCTGTATGTCTTACATATCCTATTTTGGCAATGTGTTTCAGGCACCAGAGCAATTAAGAGAATTGGTTGTTTGCTGGTGTAGCAAATTCCAAAGATTTCCAAATTCAATAGGATGTCTCAAGGAATTGAAAAAGATAGAAATACAAGGATATAACAGCATTTGGAGTCTGCCGAAAGAATTTTGTCATCTCCAATCATTGGAGCACTTGCAATTATCTTGCACAAACTTGTTAGAGCTGCCCGATAATTTCGGCGATTTACAAAATCTGCGGTTTCTAGATATGATGTGTTGCGAAAAGTTGGGGAGTTTACCAGCTTCTTTTAGGAACCTCATGCTCTTGCAACATCTCGATTTATGTGGTTGTCATGAGCTCATGCTTGTGTCAGAGGATTTCCAACACATCACAAAGCTGGAGTATTTAAATCTTTCTCTCTGCCACCAAGTGAAAGAGTTGCCTCGTCACATCACAAATCAGACGTCCTTGACACAACTCTATTTGAATCGTATGAGGAGTTTAAGGGAGCTGCCAGTTAACTTCGACCAACTCAGCAGGCTGCGAAAGATGGAGATAGGGAGTGACTTGTTGACCTCTCTGCCGCCCTCTCTTGGACAATTATCTTCTTTGACTCATTTTTTAATTCAATTCTGTGACGAACTAGAGAGTTTGCCGCCCTCTCTCGGAGATTTGTCGTCCTTGACTCATCTTTCCATTTCTAGTTGTGCGAAGCTGGAATGTTTACCACCCATTGTGCATCTTGGTCTCTTAGATATTTTGGCGGCGTCTTTACCCTTTGCATTGGGCAACCTGAAGAAGATGGAACTATCCAACCTAGATGTGGGCAAGATCGAAGCACTGCCAGCAAACCTTGAATGGCTAGAGATATCTTGGTGTCCAAATCTTGAAAAGCTTCCCAGCTTTGCACGTTTGACTTCTCTCAGAGAGCTCCAACTAGTAAATTGTGGCCGAATCGAGAAAATTGAAGGTTTAGAAAATTGCACAAGATTGGAAACATTAAAAGTAAACAGCAAGTGGAAGATGCCCGCAATAGAAAGTATGGAGAAGATGGAAAAATTGAGGAGGGTGGAGGTCAGAGCAAACGAGGGATCAGTCATTCCACGTTGCATTCAAATGATACAGGTAATAATAGCTTCTAGAAAAACTAATTATAATTATCTTTATCCTATTATGCGCTGACTGAATGTAGTGCAAGGAATTTGCAGAAATTGGCAGGAGAGATGATGATATGCACCCGGGCAGTCCCTGACGCGGCCTCTCTTCTGAACTCCTTTCTCCCTCCGGATCTCCCTCTGCTCGACTCCTTTTCTAACCAGAAACTTATTTACAGTCCAAAATTGGTTCAGAAGAGTTTCTCCAGTGGGGATGCCATTTTGATCTGTTATGTCATAAATTGTGTTTCTTCAACATCTTTCGACGTATCGGGCGAATATACAACGTGGATAGAGAAGGGTAAATGGATAGTTTTCTGCACACAACGTCCCAATAATAAATGGCTCACTGCAGGAGAGATCACAATAAATAGTGATTCTTATCACTCCACCTACAACGAAGTGGAGAAAGGTATCTTGGCGAGAGGGGAAGCTAAAATAGTAGTGAAGGTTTTGAACAGCTTATTGCAGGCCCTTATAGCCACCTCTACTAACTAAACCTTCAACCCACTAATATTATTTCTAGCCACGAAGTGTCGAGTTAATTATAAAAGAGTTGCTGTGAACATGGTAAAATGCACCTCTATCACTCTTTACGGAAGCTACTGTTTAATTTTTGTGTATCCAATAACCCTCTTAAATTTGATATTCACAAACCTTTTTTAAATAAATGAATGATTATGTAAGTATTTATATTTTAGTTTTATATGGTAGAGTATAAGATTAAGATAATATATATTTACATTATTAAACGTCGTCTTTCAATTAGTTTGCTATGAATATAATAATTTAATTTTCTAAAAAATTTCAAAAGTTTCATTTGATCTAGTCAGATTTAAAGTTTAGTAAATACTATTAAGAAGAGAAAAATATTATCATCATTATTAATTAAACTATAATTCTTTAGTAACCTTTTTTAGTAGTGTGAAAAAGGTATTAAATATTGACTTGATGCTTTGATAAGTCAGAGATGGAGTAGGTTTCTGATAGAGGTTTTCTTCAAAGAGTCAACTTGACTCACTAATAGGTCTTTCCCTAGACCCAATAGGGCTTCTTCTCAAACCCTAATCCAAGGGTGGAACACTATGTTCAACTGTCCCACACTCCAAGAACCTCTCTACCAACTATGCTTTCATGCTTCACTGAATCTACAAGGGCATATTTCACCAATCCTATGCAAATCACTAACTGAGTTCATTAGGGTTGTGATCACTTCACATTAGGTCATTTGACTCCAATCTTGAAGGTCTTGAGTCATAATTCATCCTTTTTCCAATCGAATTCTTAAAAAGTAGGAATAGGGCTAATGGTTTATTGTAGCCCTATCTAGGCTCCAAAACTGATTTAACTCACAATTGTACAAACAAGCCCCCAAACTATTATCATTTTTGGACACCCTTTTGGAAAACTCAATGAATTTATAGGGTTAGGGTTCCCCAGCTCCTCTTTGCAGTACCTCAAAAGTCTTAGGGACTGTGTCCTTTATAGTAGGGCTAATTGGTGCGGTCTTTGGAATTTTTCTCATAACTAGATGAATTGGTTTCATCAACCTCCACCATGTCTCAGAGGGTCCAATCACTTCCCCCAAACCATCCTCCAACCACTGGATTTCACATTTCAATCCAACACTGCAAGATACAACTCTTTGTTTCTCATTTTGCCTAGCTGGGCTATTGCCATGCTCGCCTAAGGCAAGAGCTCAAAATTCATCCTTAACATTTCTGCAACTAAAACCAAAATAAAAATTATATACAAAGACTCCTCCTTCACTCCGCTCAGGCTCATTCACTTGCCACGGTGGAAAATTCTTAGAGGAGCCATTCTTTTATGCACAGTCCATAATGGACCAAAGAGCACAAAACTAAAAGAAGTTTTATTTACAACTAAAAAATGGAACTACAAAAGAAAAACCACTACACACCAAATTAGTAAACTACTATAAGAAGCTAGTTACATTGATAGTTTTCACAATTCAATCCATCTCTAAAGCTATGAAGTAGAAAACACAAAAATGTGACTGTGCAAAGTTCTACAACTTCTCAATTGATTCAAAATGTAATGTCAAGTCATCCAACACTTGGCCAACGCCAAGAAATTCCTTAAATAGCCTTCATCTATCCAGGGAAATCGTTCAAACTGATCAAAAACTGATTTTGGTCACAAAGCAACTTTTTGAGAAAAGTTGTCAAGCAACTTTCAAAAGTTGCAAATGTTGCTCGAGAAACATTTTACATCTTTTTGCAATTTTGCTTTCTTATCCCTCAAACTCCGTAGATAGATTACAAAAGGTCTAAAATCATGTCTTACGACTCAAAACAACCTAGAAATGTCTCCCTAAGAATTTTTGTTTCCCAACCCACATTTTGACTCATTTTGACAAATAGGGCATGTTACAAAGGTCACTAGGACCAAAATCACCAAAACTCAAACTTAAACACTCCTAAAATATTTCAAAATCATTCTAAACTTCCCTAAACTCCTTTAAAAATTAAAATGACACACAACACAACAAAAATGAAGGGCTATGAGCCCTAGGTGCACCTGCACTGTTCTCCCCTAAAAAAAAAGAAGTCATATCGCATTGGAAGGGATCAAGTTAGGATCTATTCCCAACTTATAAAACTCTATATCCAACACCCATGTAGCCTCTAAATCTTTCTTTCCTTTCCATTTGATCAAATACTCCATGTACACCTTGGTCCTTGTCTTCGTAGCTACTCTGGAGCTCAAGATCTTCTCGGCTTGTGGTCTTGATGTGCCTAGTTGTTTCAAAGATTTTATCTCATCTACATATTTTGTTTTTCTGTTATCTCCTTCTAGAACTGGTCCTTTATAGAACACCAAATCTGCAACATTAAACACTGTAGAAAGTCCTATATCATTCCATATTTGGCTAAAATGGCACAAGGACCTATCCTTCTCCTCTGAAGCTTGTTTGGGACAGCTTTTTGCAACCTTCCCTTGTTCAAGTAAACCATCACTAGATCTCCAACCTGGAATTGAACATCTTTCTTTCTCTCATCCACTTTATGCTTTTTATTGGTAGCACTGTCTAGTAGTGCTTGTTTAAATGTATCATGTACCTCCTTCATGGACTAAGAAAAGTCCTCTGCATAACCTCTTCTCACTATACTATTCCCTAGGTCTTTGAGTTCACATATGGCTCTGGGATGAATCCCATAGACCACTTCAAAGGGACTTTTACCTGTGGATCTTTTTATGGTGTCATTATAGGCAAATTCAGTTTGAGAAATAATTTGGTCCCATGTTTGTCCATACTCCTTAGTAAGACACCTTAGGAGGTTACCCAAAATCCTATTCACAACCTTAGTCTATCCATCTGTTTGAGGATGGTATGCAGAACCAAAGAGAGGTTGGTACCAAGCTTCTGCCAAAAAGTCTTCCAAAAATTACTCATAAATTTGGAGTCTCTATCTGACACAATATTCAAGGGTAGTCCATGGATCCTGGCTGCTTCCCTAAAGAAATGATTTTCTATGAAGCTTGCATCATGAGTGGTCTTACATGGCACAAAATGGGACATCTTACTAAATCTGTCCACAATAACAGAAATATTGTCCAAACCCTATTTTGTCTTAGGGAGTCCAACCACAAAGTCCATACTGAGACACTCCCAAGGTCTATTTGGAATTGGAAGGGGTTTATATAACCTTACATTTGAGGAAGTCCCCTTATCTTTCTGAAAGACAATACAAGTTTGTACATATTTCTGAATGTCCTTATTCATCTTAGGCCAGTAATAATATCTTTTGACCAACTCTAAAGTATTGTTAACACCAAAATGTCCACTAAGTGACGGGCATTGTGTTTCTCTTGCATTAATTTCTCTCTCATTGAGCCTCTAGGCATACAGAGTTTCCCTCCCCTAAATGAAAGACCTTCTTGAAGAGTAAAGTCGTAATACTCACTATTAAATGATTTTGAAAGTCTCTACACACCTTATAAGAAGTTGAAAAGTCCTCATCTTCAGGATAAACTTCTTTGAAACTGTCTATGCCAATGCTCCTTAACTATATTTCTTGAAAAGTGGGTACCATCAGATCTGGATTAGACAAGGGGATGAGTGGAAGACTGCATTCAAGACTAATGAAGGGCTCTATGAATGTTTCGTGATGCCCTTTGTCCTCTCAAATTCTCCAAGCACATTCATGAGGCTCACGAATGAAGTATTGAAACCTTTTATTAAACATTTTGTGGTTGTATATCTAGATGACATATTGATTTTTAGTAAGAATAGAGAAGAACCTCTAACCCACTTGGAGTTGGTTTTGGAAAGGCTCAAACAAGAAAATTTAAAGGTCAATTTGGATAAATGTGTCTTCTTGTAGGAAGAGATGGGTTTCCTTGGATTTTTCATCTCAAAGGGAAATCTCAAAATGGATCAAGAAAAGGTGGAATCCATACTCAATTGGCCCACACCAAGGACTACTAGTGAGGTAAAAAGTTTTCATGGACAAGCCAGTTTTTATAGAAAAATTATTAGGGGTTTTATAAATGTTTGTCCCCCTTTAATTGACACAATCAAGGGTGGAAGAAAGTGTCATTTTGTATGGACAAATGAAGCAGAGAAATCTTTTGAGTACTTGAAAAGGAAGGTAGCAGAAGAACGCATATTAGTTTTTCCTGATTTCAAGAAAATTTTCACAATAGAATGTGATGCCATCAATAGGGCCATAGGGGGATCCTAAGTCAAGAAGGAAAACCAGTAGCCTTCTTTAGTGAGAATTTAAACGAGGCAAAACAAAGGTACTCAACCTATGATTTGGAAATGTGTGCAATGGTTCAATCTTTAAGGAAATGGAGGCATTATTTGTTGCCTAAGGAGTTCATAGTTTATACTGTTAATCATGCTTTGAGATTTTTGAATAGACAAGACAAGTTAAACCATATACACATCAAGTGGATGGAATACATCCAAGCATATAATTTCACAATTAAACACAAGAAGGGTATAACCAATAAGGTTGCAGATTCCCTTAGTAGAATGAATCTGACTGTTCAAGAAGTCAGGTTGGAGAGTGTTGGAATCAATTCCATGAAGGGGATGTATGAATAGGATGAAGATTTTTCAGAGGCATACCAAGTATGCAAGGATATGAGTGACAGATCTCACAGTGATTTTGCAGACTACATGTTGCAGGAGGAATTACTTTTTAGAGGAATTCAACTTTGTATTCCAAGAGGATCCATGAGAGAGAACATCATGATGGAGAAGCATTTTGGAGGCTTACAAGGTCACTTTGGATTGGAAAAAACTTTGGAGATGGTAAGAAGATTCTATTTCTGGCCCAAAATGCAGACAGAGGTAAGTCAGTTTCTTGAGAAGTGCATGGTTTGTTAGAAATCCAAGGGTAGATCATCCAATGTAGGATTGTATAACCCTTTACCTATCCCAATGAAGCCTTGGGACTCCATCAGCATGGACTTTGTATTGGGCCTACCAAGAACCAAACAGGGATATGATAGTATCTATGTGGTAGTAGATAGGTTTTCCAAAATGGCCCATTTCCTACCCGACAAAACAACCCATGATGCCTCTCATATAGCAGGGATATTCTTCAAGTAAGTAGTGAGGTTGCATGGGTTACCAATGACCATAGTCTCTGATAGGAATTCAAAATTCCTTGGACATTTTTGGAGAACACTATGGAAAAGATTAGGGACCAACCTATCATACTCATTGGCATATCATCCTCAAACAGATGGCCAGACAGAGGTCAGAAATAGGTCCCTTGGAAACCCATTGAGATGTTTGAAAAAAGAC
This sequence comes from Thuja plicata, assembly GCA_018584345.1. NCBI lineage: Eukaryota > Viridiplantae > Streptophyta > Pinopsida > Cupressales > Cupressaceae > Thuja > Thuja plicata. The sequence continues at coordinate 887,105 of MU224312.1, read as the reverse complement.
CATGGAGCCACATGGCATGCATTAATACCATAGGCAAAATTTTCCTATAATGACTTAGTAAATAGGAGCACTGGTCATAGCTCATTCCAACTTGTATATACGACACACCCTAGAGGTGTAATGGAGTTAAGAAACATCAGTAGTATGGTAAGAAGGAGTGCATAAGCATTTAAGACTTTGTAGATGTCATGAAGGAACTTCACCAAGAAGTCAGGAGAAAACTTGAGCAAAATTTGGAGAAGTACAAAGAGATATCAGATAAAAGAAGGGATGTGCAGTATAAGGTAGCGGACATGGTGATGATCCACCTCCGAGCAGAGAGACTTCCTAAAAGGAAGTATACAAAATTGATGATGAAGAAGATGAGACCCTTCAAGATATTGCAGAAATGTGGAAACAATGGCTATAAAATTGATTTACCTCTACACATTGGATTGTCTAACACCTTCAATGTATATGATATTTATTCCTATAAAGGCTCTCATGTCTTTGATGTAGGTCTAGAAGGAACACAAAAATTTTCAGTACTTCAACAACTTCCTCACCCAACTCAACATGAAGTTGAATCCCTCTTGGATACAAGGGTCAGTAAATAAACTAGGAGGAGAGCATATCATGAGTATCTAATCAAGTGGAAGGACAATCCATTGAAATATGTTGCATGGCAAATAGAGGACATTGAGAAGATGGGACTCCAAGTTGCAGCCATTACAAATCAAGGGACTTGAGTTTCAGTGGCCTGGGGTGTATGGTGCAAGGAACAAAATCTATGTCCTTCCCTAGGGTAGATTAGTATCCTTTGGGATCAGTTGGTAGAAGAGTAAAACAGTTGGTAGATTAGGAAAATGTAATAAGCAACTTTAGAAAGTAGGGCTCTATTGAGGTTGTGAATTTTCCTTAACCCCAGCCTCCCTAAGGTTTTGGGGAGACAAACAGTATCCCAAGAGATGAGCAGGAGGCATTTCTTTTCTTCCGATCCCAACCAGAGGAAGGTGCGTAGGATTTTTTCCAACTTGTCAGCCATGAAGCTAGATATTTTAAAAATAGACTGGAATTCCCTAGAGGGAAAAAGCAAGGATTTGAAGCTTACTAGCATTGCTGAGGAGTTTACCTTTCCAGCCCGCCAGTTTCTTTTGGGTTCTTTCAAGGATAGAATTCCAAAAATTGTTCTTCACGTCTTTGACCGTCAATGGGAGGCCAAGATAAGTGGTAGGAAGTTTGTCATCCTGGCAACCCAAAATCTTCATTATCATTTTATAGACCAATTCCTCAGTGTTGAAGAAGAACATATGGATTTTCTGATAGTTGATATGCTAACCCGAGGCTGTCACATAATTGTCTAGCAGCTACTTCCACTTGGCAGATTCTCTAACCGGGGATGCTCCAAAGAAGAAGGTATCATCGACAAACTACTGCAAGATAGTAGGTTGCAAAGTGGTGGCCAGCTTAATCCCCAAAATTTCTCTGGTGCGGGCCATCTCCATCATATTCCAGCCAAGAACTTTGGCAAGGAGGATGAAGAGGTAGGGGGAAAGGGGGTCCCATTGGCTAAGCCCTTTACAGGGTAAAATTTGGCTCCAGGTTTACCATTGAATAACACAAATAACCTCACAGTCTCCAAGAAAGACTTAATAAGGTCTATGAATTGTTTTGAGAAGCCGAAAGAAGCCAAGACTTTGTAGAGAAAATTCCAATGGACTTTTTCGTAAGCTTTAGAGACATCCAGGTTGAGGGACATCCCAGTAGCTCTATTATGGTCAATGGAATGGATGATTTCATGGGTGGTGATGGCAGCATCCATAATTTGTCGGCCAGGGATAAAACCTTTCTAATTGGGGCTGATGATTTTGTCAAGCAGGGGTTTGATTCGATTTACCATGATTTTGGAAAAGACCTTATACAAAGTATTGCAAAAACTTATGGGTTTGAATTCCTCCATGACTTTTGGCTCCACGTACTTGGGGACCAAAATAATAAAAGTGTCGTTGAGTTTCTTTAAGAGTTTTTTGCATCTGATGAAATCCTGAGCAGCATGAATGACATCATAACTAACAATATCCCAATACTCTTGGAAGAAAGAGGGGGGAAACCATCTAGATCAGGGGCTTTGTAGACTCCCATGGAGAAGACTACCTTATGAACCTCCTCATCTGTGACCATCGACAAGAGCATGTCATTATCCTCAACCGTGATGTCCTTGGGGAGCTGGGCAATGAGATTTTCATGGGGAGAAACTGGGTCCCCAGGGGACAAATTGGTGAAATCATTAGAGAAGTAATCAGTGGCCATCCCTCCAAGTTGGATAGGGTCTGGAATCTCCACTCCCCCAGGGTTCCAGAGTTTAGTGATGGAGTTTCTTTTTTTATGCTCAGGTCGATTGATGGAAGAAAGTAGTGTTGTGATCCCCCTCCTTCAACCAGTGGACCCTGGATCTTTGTTTCCAGAAGACTTCCTTATTGGCTAGAGTATCTTTCCAGATTTTCTTGGTATTTTCTTCCTCCAAATGTAATTCGTCCGAAAAGTCACCCCCTCACATTTTCCCTTGGAGAGAATCAAGTTTCTCATTTAGCGTCTTTTTGGTATGGAAAATGTCACCAAAGGTGTGTTTGCTCCAACCTTTAACCTCCTCTTAGATAATCTCAAGCTTGGTAGCAACCCTGAACATAGCTGAACCTTTGACCAGAGTGGACCACCAGTATTGAACCTTGTCACGGAAACCAGGGTGGGAGGCCCACATAATCTCATATCTAAAGGGAGCTGGGTACTAGTATCAAACATCAACCCATTTGAGGAGAAGGGGGTTGTGGTCTAATGTCGTTGTGGGGAGGGCAACCAGGGAGGAGGTAGCACCTAGGTCCCAAGTGCAAGAAAGTAAGACCCTATCCAAATGGACCTGAATTAGGTGGTTACCTTTCCTATTGTTAGTCCAAGTGAAGGGGTTTCCCTTCAGCTCCACATCATAAAGACTACATTCACCCACAAAGTTGGGCAAATCCCCCATGCTGTCAGAATAGTCCACAATACCCCCGCATTTCTCAGAGGGAAACAGGGGGGAGTTGAAGTCTCTCGCAACCATGAGCTTGGAATCTTGAAGATTGGAAGTGGATATCTTTAGCTCATCCCAAACCCCCATTCTTCCCTACCTGGTATTTGGGGCATAAATGTTAAAACAGAGCCAAGTCTACAGCAGGGAAGTGAAGGCCACAGCCAGGTGGTTGTGGGAAAAACTATGAGCATCACCCCTAACCTTGGAAGGGTTCCAGAGGGTGGCAATACCTCCCAAAGCTCCTTGAGCCTTAGAGTAGAAAAAATTGGCCCCTGGCCAGAGTCTTCCCGCTAACGCCTCAAAGTTATCTCTAGACATTTTAACTTCTTGAATTAACAAAATGTCAATTTTATAATAAAAAATGTAATGTTTAACAATAAGTTGTTTCTGGGGATTATTGAGTCCCCTAATGTTCCATGATAGAAAAATCATTTCTTACCTTTTTGGTTGAGGTCTAGGGTTTGATGTCTTCCTACAGCAATCTCCTTTATTGTGCTCCTCTATCTTCTGGCTCTGTCCGTCAGCCATCCCACTTTGGTGTCTACTCCCACATCCACTCTCTTTTATCAAGTCTTCTTATTTTGGGTTTGTCATCATGGTTCCCAAGGGTGTGGATGTTTAGTTTGTCAGTGCACAAACATTGAGTTTTGTTTGGACAAGCGCCAAGCCTGGTCTGGAAATAAGTGGGTTCTCCAAACCCAGGTTGGGGATGTTAGGGTTGCTTACCACCTGCAAGGGGGCTGCAGGAGCAGCGGTAGTGCATTGCTTGATCTCCACAACTGTAGTTTTCTCCTGCACAATACCCATGGGTATTCCCCCTCTTCTAGACTAGACACGTCCTCTACCGACCTTGACATGGGATCACAGCCCTTAGTCGTAGTCTCAACAACCCCATTTTTGTTGGGAGCATCCCCCGTCAGGGGTGGGGGGAGCGATCCTGAAGGAATCTCTGAAGCTTTCATCACCAGAACAAATTTCTTTAGCTTGGCTTCAGGCCTCTTGGGGGCCTTGCAGTCCTTCCTTGTGTAGCACTTCGAGTTGCAACATTCACAGAAGAGGGTAGCATTCTCATAGACAATAACTTGTGTCCATTTCCCCAGCATAGACTTAAGGAAAGAAAAGTTAGGAAGAGTCTTATTAATAGACACATTCACACAAAAATGGGCAAAAACTAGATGGGATTTAGAGAGGGTTACAAGATCCGCCAAAATTTAGTGCCCAAATGAGTTGCCAATCCATCTAAAAACTTGCTTGTCCCAAAACTCGAGAGGCAAACCTAGGAGATGGACCCAAACAGACACCATCATGTTGAGGTCTACAGAGGGGTCAAAAACCAATTTCTATTTGGCCAGAGTGAGAAGGTGTTTCCCATAGAACCAAGATCCAGAGAGGACGGAATACAAGTCCACAGCAGCTGTAAAGTGGAAGAGAAAGAGACCTCTAGGCATGGCTGACACCACCGCACTCCCCTTCAGTTTCCATTGGTTTCCTACCCATTTACGAACCATGTCGATGGAGGGGTGAAAGTTGAAGAAGCGTCCAACCAGAGCTAGGTTAAGCTCCACCATGTTCTTTTCAACAACAAAGTTAGGGAGAGTGATCTTTGTACCTTCCTCTATTAGGATAGCGAGCGTTAGGGTGGGGTCAGATTCCACTTGGGTCCCAACCAACACACCTTTCCAGTTGACCTTGGGAGAAAGATGTGGCAGGAAATCCAATGTACCTTTCTCAGAGTCAAAGATCAGGTTGGGAGTAGGGTCCCCAGGGCTGGGGGGAGGTTCCCCCAAGAAATTTCCACCATGACAGAGGATTAACAAAATTTAGTGATTCTCAAGTTAAAGCTCTAGAATATTTAAACTTATTATATATTTGGATTTCACTTTCACATCTATGAAATTGATCTTACAATTATGGATTCCACCTACACAAGCATAGATCTAGTCAATTTGCATTTATATGATCTTTGTAAATATTTAGATATTTTCTTATAGTATGTTGTGAGTTATTGTGTCAATATTTAGGTATAAGCTTGGTTTCATTCCTAGTTCTTATGAGTTGTATATGTCATAAATATAATTACTCCCTTGTTGACTCATGAAAGATATATATAAAAATTAATAATTAAAAAATAGTTAAAATAAACAAGTAAACATGGCATGGATGCTTGAAATGATCATGGATGAAAATTAATAATGCTATGTTAAATTTAATTCTAAAATTCTTTGATGTAAGATCATCCCCAATAGGGGCTTCAAGAATATTTAAAGGCCTTTGCAAAGTTGGTACAAACAAAGGAAAGATTAAGGGGTTTTAAGAATTCATTGCAAAGAAACCAAAACAATGATTAAGAATGCCAAGCAAGAATGGGACATAAAATTTTGCTCTCCTTCTCTAGGAAAATAAATCATAATAAAAATTAATGAATCACATATTAAAAAAGAAGATATAGATTGGATAGAAAAAAAGAGCAAACAAAGTAAATATAGAAATTGAAGATATATAGATTGTAAGAGGGTTGACTAATAGTTTACAGCCAATAATGTTGAAATAATACTAAAATCAATAAGTTTCAAGAAAATGGAAAGGCACAGAGTTGAATTGAGAGGGGGCCAATAGAAGAGAGGGATCGTTCCAAAGTAGAATAAAAGAAAAATTGGGGTTTTTTTAATGTCAAGAAGGAAGATGAATAGAATAGAGGAGAGGGGCATAGCCTATAGAATATAACAAGTTGTGTTTAAGGAAAAAATAGTTGCATGGGAATTTGGGAAAGAAAGGCATTGAAGAAGAATTGAGAAGAGAGGTCATTGAGATTGGTCTCTTCATCACAACTAAAAGAATTTATAATCTTTAGACAACAAATTCGAAACTAGAGGAGAATAATTGAACAACAAATAAAGAAAGAGGTGCACATCCTAGCTTTAATAAATAATGATGAAAATAGAGTAGGCAGAAGGAAGAGTGGAGATAGCTGTGTCGTAAAAAATTTAAGTAGTTACACAAAATTATGTAATTGTTTCTAAAAGAATAAAGAGATGTGCAAAAGTGAAAATCTATATTAACTAAGATTCTATTTTATTCAATGCACTTATTACTCTATCACTACATGGATAAGGAACTAGATGATAGTGCATATGTACCTCTCAAAATCAAGAGGACACGCACAATAATTATTTATAGTTCAATATTCTAATAACACTAGTATTGTTGATTTAGGATCTATCAAACATACAATTGTCATAGCTATCTATCTATCTACATTGATGTCCTTATAGTTGTGTGAGATGGTAAGTGGTTTAAATACCTCCATATGGATAGACTTATATGGAATCAAGATTTGAATTTCATATATGAAAGAATATGCTCATCAATTTTAAAACAAGAGGTTATATAACTTTATACTACAAAAATTACACTACTCGAAGTGCAATCAAATATCTTTCACATTTTAAGCATACATCTAGTTGTTGGTGCTTGGTGCATAAAATAAAATTGGTGGAATTTTGATCAGTTGTATCATACTAACAATCTAAATAAGGAAAATATCCATGTAATTATATTGAGTAAATATTTTATTTGGTTAAGCACTAAACTTTACCTTTAAGATCACTTCAATGTACCCATTGCACACTAATTGTGTGGTTACCAATATTGACACCAAAAATTAAAAGTATTTCATGTTGGTGTATGGATGAGCTACTCACATTTCTCTATCCATTTAATGTTATATAGATATTTCCTTGACCAATTAGAGACAAAGTTTTGTAGTAAAATATTGGTGAATAACTAAGTTTATGCTTTCCCACTTGTAAAGATTCTACTTCAAAAGTTTAGAATAAAACTAGAAATATTGAAGACAACATTAAGGGTTAGTGCAGGATCATGGGGGGTCAAAAAGTGGTGATGAAAAAATAAGCAGTTTTTATCTGCCTCAAAACAAGAAAATCCGTGTTGACTTTTTTCTAGGCCTAGGTATCAGTACACTTAGCCAAAGAAATCACCTAAGCTAAGTCAGTATATGATATCCGATCTGGATATGAAAATTGTGTGTGTGTGTGTGTGTGTGTGTGTGTGTGTGTGTGTGTTTGTTTTATAATAATAATTAATATATATTAATATACATATTATATTATATCATATATTATAATATGATAAAATTATAATAAATTATATCATATATATAATATAATTATATATTATATATATTATATGTTTTGTAATATACCCAGGGTACATGGGGCTGTAGGTATTAAAAAAAAATTCATATCCAATATTTAATACCTGTGTATATATATTAAAAAAAAAGGAAAAGTCGTGGGTCATTTTAATCCATAGCTTCGGAGTGAATAGTAGATTTTCCATAACAAAGATCAGAAAATTATTTGATATATGATACTGGAAGAGGCTGTTTATTTTGCCAAATTCATATCTATGTATGAATTTAGTTTTTTTTTTAAATAAGTTTTTAAGTTTCATTATTAATTTTTAGATGAAAACTAGGTTTTTTCAATTTCACATTGTCTGTATTGTTTAAAATTCATTTTATCTATATGAATTTGCAATTTAATCAGGTATGGCAGATAATAGTAATAATCATGATCATGGAAACCCACCCTCTGAAACCCCACAACCTGAAAACCCTCCAGTGACAAACCTTCAGTCATTAGAAGAACTTATAGCGGATAATTTGAAATAGTTGAGAAGTATTAGGGATATTTATAATAGGATCCCTAGATTAGTCCCAATGTTTGGTACTGTAGATTCTATTATACAGTAAATGGAGACCCTCACCATGCAGCATAATATTGCACTTCAATGGTGAGAGAAAATGCATGCCCAATCTGATGATTGGCTAGATTATGATATGGTGGAGGTCCTCAGGATCACTAAAGATTAAATGTGTTCCCTATTTATAGGAGTCCCCATACTAGACAACGTCCTGATAACAAAAAAGAGAAGTTGTCAATGAAATGGTGCATGCATCCTAATATACAAACCAATTTTTGGGATCATTGGTGGATGGTTTTTGATAAACTACCCAAAAATAATATAGATTCCCCTTTTTATTTTATTAAAAATCTATATGTTGAGTTTGTCCTAGGTTGTCATGTCAACTATTGGAGTCTGATATCCCTCATGGGTGTAGGTAGAGGCCAGCCCTGAGATAGACCAGGGACATGTGGACTAGTATAGAGCCCATATGTTCCCCCTCCTATCATTTCTCCCCCTCTTGCAATGGAGCATCCACATATTGTTGTAGAGGCAACCTCAAAGGCCATTAGGTTCATTCACACTTTGAGAATCCATTTGGTTACAAACATTGTATCACTGATATAACCTCATGATTCTACTAATGCATCCTCATTAGGTGCACATATGTGTGTGTCTCATACATGTACTACATGTCAAAATATATGTTTAGGTCCCTTCGATGACCTTGTTGAGGAACCTATGGAATTTAAGGAGTATGATGTTGGTCGTATGGGTGGTGTGCTAGATTTGATGATGAGGAATGGAGCCTACCACAAAGTGTCCTCACATATGAGAGATGAGGAGGTGTATCCAGCATTGATTCCTCAGTTTATGGTAACACTTAATGTTTAATGTCATAGTGCATTTTATTTTAAATGTGTATTTTTATAAGATAACTTATTATGATTTCACACTTATGTTTTTATACTTGTTCTATTATGTTCAATTAATGACAGAGGAGGAGATGAGAGAGGTGCATGATGTGACAGTCTCATCCATTTCATTTGGCCTTGAGATCTCTATGGTATATATTTTTGCACTCGTTCATTTACTTTTTGTATCAGTAGACATGCATATCATTCAAATCATAATAATTATTTATTTATTATATACTAATTAACATTTTCATATTATTTGACTCTTTCAAGTGTCACCTACTATGAGGGGGTGCAATGCGAGGGGGGTTTAGTGGCGCACACTAAGAAGGGAAAGGTAATGAAGATTTTGAGAATGATTATGCATGTACTTATCATTGGAGTGTACTAATGTTTATTTGCATAATCTATTTAACAAGGCTTCGTGTTCGAGGAGGGTATAAAATAGGTTGAAGAGACATGCCTCTTGACCATTTCATTTGGCCTTGATATTTGTATGGTATATGTTTGTGTACTATATTGTTTATATTTTTTAACTCTACACATGCTTTTCATTTAGATTCTCATTATTTTAAATCTATATTTATTAAAATTTTGATATAATTTTATTTTTGTAGGCAACACTAAGTGTGAGGGAGGTACAACCATGGGTATTTAAATCCTTTTTTACTACACTAAAATTTCCATAAGAAGGCACGCCCACACAGGTATATTTTTATATTAATTCACTACCTTAATAAATTTATTTTCCTATCAGCAACAACTTTATAGAATAATTTATTAAATTATTGTTATACACTGAATTTGCGCCTCTGATCTCAAGCTCTCTTGGTCTTGATAATCCAGTATAACATGGGAATCATCTCAAGGTTGTGGGACCTTATGCTAACCGAGATGAGACCTCCAGGTT
>MU224312.1:859299-872069 GCA_018584345.1 Thuja plicata | reverse complement strand
AATAAGTTACAACTCAATAGATAGGCTTGCATAAGTATTTCATAGGAAGGCCTGAACAAAAGACTCGACCTATGACCTGCAAACAAACATCCTTCTCTACAACCAGGTGTAGGGATGAGACAAGACTGCTAGGGGCTGAAGTATACCCATAAAACATCTAAATCAGATCAAACATAGTAACACACAGACTTGCAGAAAATGAGAGGAACTAGGAACCCCAATATCCATTAATAACATTCATAAGCTTTGATCCAATAAGAGATAACACAAACCAAGAAGCATAGGGATATGAAGGATTATCACAAAGTACTTCCAACAGCTTGCATGATCAATGAGAATATTACAGAATTTAAAAGTCAGAGGGCAGAAAGAATGCCTCAGATAACTTCTGGAAAGAATGAATTCTTTTTACAAAATGCCAACTCCTGAGCACTAAGGCTCTCAAAAAACTTTAAATACTCCCATGCACGTAGGTAGGAGTCTCAGAAAACCTAACTAGGGTTACAGATTTACAATGTACCAATTGACCCTAGTACAAAATCTAATCTGGTCATAAATGTGCACCAAGGTAAATCTATTAGATCAGATTTTCTATCTTGTGCCCATCCCTGTACTTGACTACGCCTTGTGAACAAGAAACCTGGATCCATTAGCTCTACTCTGCAACTAAGTCTCTGTCATGAATTCTCACCAACTGATCACAGTCCCCCAGGATGGGAAGTGACCCCTGACAGCCGCTGCTCAATCCCTTGTCAATGACTCATCGATCATGACCCTGTCCTCCTTCCAACTGCACCCGAGAGCAATAACTTCGTGATTGGATTTTGTATCTCCCCTCCACGTCTCTGAATCTTCTGTTTCTTCATCGACGTCGAACAAATCTTAATCAAAGGATCAACAGACTCCCTGTGCATGGTCTCTCTGCAATTAGACCCTTCTGATCAGCTCTGGAACACAATCACGGAGGAACCATGGCTGCCAAGCATTCACAGCGTCAAATCTGCCACCATTTTTTTTTTAAATTCAAAGTCCTGCGACCTAGCGACCAACGGCTAGTCTCCTTGTCGCGAGAACTTTTTCTTAACCAGGGTTTAATCTCCAGACTAGGCGACAATGGTCTTTCTTTACCTCGGCTGACCCAAGCTCAGATCCAGCGACAAGGCAACCGTGTGAAATCAAAGTCGCAAGGATTTTTACTTAACTCACCTTCCATCCCGCGACCATGCGCCTAACTGTCACCCTAGACCGTCACGGCCTGTCGCCTGATCACCAGATGCTATCTTTCTGTTCTAAGACTACCCGACCACACTTAGTCGCCAAGTCGGGAGAACCTAGCACCAAGCCCTTTGACTTTTCAAACAGCGCCTAAGTGTCCCTGAATCCTTCTGGCGACATCGCGACAACCCCAAGGCGCTGAGTCAGGAGTACTTTCTCTGTAGGGAATTTTGATCACCAGACTTATTGACCACCGTTAGATCATCTGATATTTGCATCGGACGGCTGGCATTTAATTGCTTGAAAACTGAGCGTACCCTTAAATTATCCAGCAATCCAGCGACTGAAGGGAAAGAATACTAAGTCGCCTAGTTGTGTGACCCATTTCCTTCATCTGGTGACTACCCGACTAACATCAGCATCCATCCACCATATGACACATGTCACACAGCCACTGGTCCATCTGTTTGCATTGGGGAAGCTGAGTCATCGTGCTGTTCTGGCGACAAGGCGACCAAGGGCAACCGTGAAGTCGGGAGACATTTTTGCTAACTGCTAAAACTTCATGCGACTTCACGACTGAAGGTGGACCCCTGTGCTTTGTAACATATTATCCCGCGACATCCCGAATGAGGACTAATCGCGAAGTCTGAGAACCCAGAAGGAATATTCTAAAAGGTCACCAGACTACGCGACACAAGGAAGGCGCAGAGTCGGGAGAAGAAAAGGAATATTCTCTGAGGTTGAAGGGATCAAGCGACCAGAGACTTGGGACCCACCTTCCATCAAGGCTTATGACATTATCTGGCGATCATGCGACTAAAGAGAGGTAGCCAAGTTGGAAGATATTAGGGGAATATTCCAAAGTGTTACAAGACAACGCGACAAAGCAGAAAGCGAAGTCGGGAAAGAAAAGAGAATATTCGCCCAGGGTCACGCGACGAAGCAACAAGGAAAAAGCACATGCTCTAAGTGATGGGAAAAAGTAACTGCAAAATATAAGAGCCATGGCCTAGGGTTTTATACCTCGCTTAAACATGAAGACTTAGGGCTCTTAGGGTTTTGGCAGAGCCAAGACCTGGGAACCATGACAGAGAAATGCCAGACAGGGCAGACTAGGCCAATTTGCACAGAATGGAAAATTTGGGTAACAATTATGCTTGTGAACATATATAGGTTGGTATTCCTAGTCTCAAAAACATCCTTCCCTACCAAAGACATATTCCAGGAATCATGACCACGTTACGAGATGTAGAGTTGAGGTACATACAAAAATTCAATTTTAAATTTTAATTCTACTTCGATTTATAATCTAAATGATCTCAATTATGGTTTAAATTTTTGGTTCAAGTGCAAGATCATTCAGAGCTTAAGAGTGCCTAAAAGAGGCTCCATTTTGAATATCCATCAGTACCCTAGGATGTCATAGAAACATTCATGTTCCTCATGTATTTTTTGTACACATTTTGACATGGCATTTGCCACATTTTATAAAACTATTTTGGTTGGAATTTACGTCATATTGGACATATGGTCCACATACATACTTATTAAATAGATTCATATATAGAATATGAGTTTTGATATAATTTCTTCCTTATAAGCACTAAATGGACTAATTATGTTTATGGAATCATTATGTAGTTGTTTGAATGTGAGTGTCATTGTTATTATGTTTCAATAATATTTAATGTGTTTGGAAAATATTTGTTTTAATATTTGCTGCATATTTGTTTATATAATATTTAATGTTTTTCAAATTTCAATGATACACATCTATCACTATACATTATAATTAAATAAATTAGCAATCAATGAATGTTCTACAATACGTTTGGTAGTTAAAATACATAACATACATAGTTTACATAATGGGACCCATTATTTAGTAGTTTGACAAATGAAATTTCCTCCTAAATTATATCTTCATGATGTTAGAGTCACAACTTTTCATTATTATAACCTTTCCATTTAGTCAAAACCCTTCATCCTTTATACCCTTTTAAAGAGAAATAACCTTTCATAATCACAAAATTTTGAGAGTCGCAATCCTTCACAACATTGTCCAAAAATAATTGTGTTCATTATGGGGTCGAACCATCAACGCAAACATGTTTGTTTGGGTAGGTTTACCCTATGAACAGTCTCATTTTTTCTCCCCACCTGTAGAAACTCTCAACATCATACCCTACCGACAATGTCCCTTAAGTTCCCTAAGAGCACAAAACTGTCAAACTTTGATAGACCATTTCTTCTTATCCGTGGGACTTGCGGTCAATCCATCCAATCCTATAGGATAAATTTATGCCCCTCTATAATAACCACTCTCATATTTTTAAGACTTTGATGTGGTTTTTATAAGACAATAATTTTTCTAAAGACAAAAAAGTGTCAAATGCATTCAATGGAAAGTTGCAAGGTAGCCCAAAAAGAGTTGTGTTCATTGTGAGGTCAAATAGTCAACACAAACACATATAGATGGATAGGTTTACCCTTTTCATTTTCATGTTTTACTTCCCCACACATTGTAACTCTCGGCGTCATACCCTACAAATGATGTCCCTTAAGTGTCATAAGTGCACAAAACTGTCAAACTTTGATGAAATGTCTCTTGCTATCCATGGAAATTATTTTGGATCTTTCTTTCTATCTGTGGAACTTATTTTGGATCTTTTTGATCCTATAGGATTGCATGAGGCCCCTCTACAATAATCTCTCTCATATTTTGAAGACTCGATAAGTTTTTTTAGGGCAGCAATTCTTCTAACGACACAAAAAGTGTCAAATGCATTTAATGGAAAGTTGTAAGGTATTCCAAAAAGAATTTTATTCATTGTGGATTCAATCCATCCATGTGAATTTATCCAATTGGGTAGGTTAACCCTAGGCATGGTCTTGTTTTTTCTCCTCACATGTTGGAACTCTTGGCTCCATACCCTACAAACAATGTCCCTTAAGTTCCCTAAGTGTATAAAACTATCAAACTTTAAAAAACCATTTCTTTCTATCTATGGCACCTGATGTGGATCTATTTGATCTTATAAAATGGTGTTAGGCCCCTCTACAATAATCTCTCTTTGATTTTGAAAACTCGATGTGGTCTTTGTAGGGTAGCGATTTTTATGATGACACAAAATGTATCAAATGCATTCAATAGAATGTTGCAAGGTAGCTCAAAAATACTTGTGTTCCTTGTGGGGTCAAATTAACAGTGTGAATGCATTCGATTGGGTAGGTTTACCCTAAGAATGGTCTCATTTTTCCTCCCCACATGTGACCTAAACATTGTGATGTTATTTGCAGCAATTGGAGATAATAATACTAATGTTTCCAAACTCAAAGATCCGACCAACTAAAATCATCATCCACCAAGGACATCACTCTCTTAATTTACTCATTTTTATTCTCTTGAAATGTTCCTAACCTCTAGTCGTAGGATTTAGGAGGCTAGGGGCACATGTTTAGCAAGGAAATGTCTTATTGAATGAAAATTAAATATGTAACAACATTAATCACATGCCAACACATAATTACATAAAAAAATAAACACATTACACACATTATGACTTGCACATACATTAAAACCTCTTACAAAATAAATTATGTTAACATGCACACATACTTTACTCATATAACATTTGACATTACATAACACCACATCAACATTCACATAAGACCTTGGCCCTACATTAGACTAGGTCAACGTCATTGACTTACGCACTCCATCATCATATTATCTCCCCTTCCCATTCATCACGGGTCATCTGCACACTTAGAGTAAATATTCGTCCAACAATATAATAAATATAGCTAAAGAAAAAATATGTTACAACACTAAATCATGTGTCATGTTGTCTATCCATCGTTATCATACCATCTCATTCATAAATAAATTTCAATAAAATATCAATGCATGAAATGGAATGTACTCATTATTACCATGTATTCATAATCATCATGTAACCATCTATATTTAAATTCATCCATATAACTAGAATAATCATCCACAAACAATGTAAGCATCAGAACATCGGAAGGAAATTCTTATGTCTAAGATAATGAGCACACGAAGGGTATCAATGTCTATGTTGTAGTATATCAATCATTTAAACCTTTATCTCCCACATTCTAAGCATCAAATTAAGAACTAGGAACACATATGTCCTTATTTAATTTTCAAAAGTAACATTTTAATTTATCATTTCTTAGGTTCACTCTAAATAAATAAATCTAGGTTATTTATGTGCTTATTTTTTGAACTAGATGAATTATTATTATCCTAGATTTATACAATGAGAAGTATATATTTGTTCTAGACACCTAAACATGACCAGTTGCTCTTACACAACGACTTCACTAGAATTCCTCTTAAATTGTTAAATAATCTTTATTATTTAATTAATTTGCATCCTCCTACTATATTCTAATTTAACATCACAATTTCTCCCTAATTCTATAATTAAGTAATTTTAATTAATTATTTAATTATTAAACATCTAGTCATTATTTATTAAATATTCTGCTATAAAGTAATTAAATAATTAACTTTATTTAATTATTCCCTATTTCATTTCAATTAATTAAATATTTATATTATTTAATAAAAGTTCCCTCTTTGTCATTATTATATTTATCCAGACCTTGGTTGGACATCTATCCACCCCACACCATGTCGCCTTCACTAAGAGAGATCTACCAACACATAAACCATCTCATAATGATCCTCTACATTTAGAATTCTTTGTCCACCTCCACAAAATCAGGCAAGTTTTGATAGATGGAGGAGCTAATCTAAATATCTTTACATCAAAATTGGTACAAGCATTGGGCTACTCTGACATTTGTGTGAATATTGTTGGAGAGTGTTGAGATGTTGTTCAGATTGTGCATATATGTGTTGGCATTAATTTTTTGTCATTGATGTCAAATATTCCTAATGTTGGAGATAATGTTCCTAGTTTGTTCATTGAGAGGATTTTTGTGGTACGGCTACTATGTTGCGATCATGCAGTTGTGTTGAGGGATGTATGTACTTAATACTGTTCAATTGGAAAAGGTTGAAATGATGATTTGAGAGAGTTGTGATGGATTTATCCGAGCCATATATTTTGGTTGTTTAGGGTGTGACAATGTTTTAGTATTTGGATCAATGTGGATCAATTATGCAATATTGTTGGTTGCTAACCTGGCAGTGAGTTCAGGATATATATATGTATCCTTAGCTCGACTGGTTCATTATTTGGATGTTGACAAGATAACTTTATTTTGTGGCTTGATCTATGGATCTAGGGCATGTTGGATATGTTTTTATGGATTATTTCTATGTAACTTGACAAAATCCTCTACATGCTAATGATTAATTTTGAAGATTTTCATTATTGGAAACTAACATCAAGTATAGAGTACTATCAGAAAAGAATAGACTATCGGTAAAAAGGCTATAAGTATTGGCAAATACTATTAAAAAATTTTATCAGTGAAACAAAAAGAAAGGACTAGAATCAGGGATGACATCCTACTATCAAAATAGCCCACAGAAGAATAAAAAAACCCTAAATAGGTTAGACAATTAGGTCAGACAAATACTTTAAAAGGATATCAGAGAAAAAAAGAGATATAGCGGAGATATAGTGGAGACAAGAAGAAAGAAGTGACACCGCAGAGTATGAACAAGTATCGACAAAGCATAGCATAGAAGTAAATCAGGAAAGAAATAGAGCATAACGAGATCTGAAAAGCTTTAGGAGAAAGCATTCACAGGTCAAATTTTTTATTGATTTATTCCTAACAGTTTAGCAACAAGATTTTGAAATCCCTTAATCAGGTAGTCTCTAATCAGACTTAGAAGTTCTATTCAAGAACTTATTGTAAATCCTTTAATAGGGTGAACAATGTATAAGTGGGATAAAATATATTAACAGGGTAGTCTTTGACAGGACTTTCAATTCTCCTAATAGGGTATTAATTACTCCTAATAGGTTAAACTCATTCAGAAGATGACATATTTGTAAGCTCTTAACCAGGCACCTTATTACTGCAGCAATGACTTTGTGGGTTTTATCCCCCACCATATTTTTTCCTCTTACCAAGGGTTTTCTATGACACCAAAATATTGTGTTAAGTGTTTGAATTTTTATGTGTTACATATTTGTTAATTTGCAAGTTATCATCTATCGGTTAATATTGCAATAGTTATCGGTAAAAGGCAAAACAATATCAGTATAGGTAAACATAGAATTTTAAGTTTGAGATAGATAGGGAAAAAGTGTGAATTGTTTGAGGTACTAATTCACACCACCTCTCAGTCCCTAACCTAAATATTTCCAACAATTGGTATCAAAGCGTATTGGTTCTCTAGAAGAAAATTTTAACCGCTTTGGAGTAGATCTGGGATAATGGAAAGTTACAGGTATCAGAAAAAGTTAGAGGAAGCCCTAGAAGATACTAATAAAATGATCCATGATTTGAAGAATATATATCTTGTTTTCTGTAAAATATATTCTGAATCTCCTACATGTGTAAATATAGAAATTCATTCTTCTCCCTCAAAATCTCTTGGTAGATAAATGTATCATCAATGTATTCTTCTCCCTCTTTGAAAACAATTCCAAAAAGACATACTCCTGAAAACTTGTTCCAGTAGTGGATTATACCTGACATGTACTCGTAAATCATTACATACATAAATATTTTCATAACTTCAAGCATAACCTGTAACATAAGAAATAGATGTCACCAAAATATAAGATAAGAGATGGGGTAATTACATTTAATATAAGATATAATTTTGTTATTACATTTGAAATTAGGAATGTTTATTTAAATGTGTGGGGAAGATAAGATGTTCCTTTTAACCTCAAATACACAATGGAAAGATCCAAATTGATTAACCCCAAAGGAAGGAAGAATGCATAAATGAATCGATCTATTGGAAATGAGAGCAAAGAGGAAGACCTTAGATTCCGTTTATAGAAAAGTATATGTGATAGGTTTAGAAAGATTAATAACTTTAATTGAAATGAATGGAAGAAAAGTACTAACCTTGAAATGTTACAGATCTAAAGAATAGAGTTTTGGGGGGTCTACACTAAGTTTCTGGAAAATCTGCAATTAGATCTGGAACAGAAACTTAGAGACGAACAAAACCCAGAAACATTTTTCTGATCTGACACAGTTTTGATTTTGACCCTCAAGTCAATGTCACCGTTGACCCAAAATTTATGATTCTAACCTACGATAGAATCGACCTCTAAAACCTCTGACAGAAAATCTATTTTTGGATCCCGATAGTTTTCCGAAAAGGGTATCCGAATCTACACTTAAACTCGTTGTTTCGAACCTGTCCCTGCAAGACAAATGGTTTCTTTTTTTTTTTTGTTTTTTTTTTTTTTTTTTGGGGGGGGGGGNTTTTTTTTTTTTTTTGTTTTTTTTTTTTTTTTTGGGGGGGGGGGATTTGCCTTGGTCAAAACCCAGTTTTGGAATTAACCTCAAATTATAATTGAAATTTCATAAATAAAAAAAACTAAATGTACAAATTCACCTTGCTTGTATGGAAACCCTTGTGGCAGATTCAAATCCATGGATCCACAAGTATGTATGCACCAAATGGATGTAGAATGTGGAATGTAGAATGTAGGATGTCTCAAATCAATTGTTTTTAGATCTTCAACACCAATGTTAAATAGATTTTTGAATAGGAAGAGGCTTGGAGGAATTTGGATGGAGAAATCTTCAACAAGAGGGCTCCATAGAGCTTGAATCCTTCAATGGCTACCAATGGATCTCCTTGATGAATTGATTGCTTGAATGCTTGAGAATAGATAAATGCTTCAAAGGCTACTTGGCTTGATTCAAATCTTTCTTCTTCACCTTTAGATTTCACTTCTTAAGTCTTTGATAGTTGATGATCATGGTTAGAGAAAATGAGAGAAGAAAGCTTCCTTATATATGAATCTAGGGAACAATCTTCTAGAGAGACCTGCACGGGAGAATTAAATTCTAATTAGACCTATACCCCTAGAAGAGGACCTATATTAAATGTAATTTAATATTTGTTGCTCTGAAGACCGAAATAGCTGACCCAAAAGCGGGAATCAATTCTTTCCGAAGCCCGACATCCGAAAAACTTGGAATCCTAAAATCTGGACCTTAGGTCAGAAAAAGGTCAATTATGACCTAGGTCAAGGTCGAATTTGATCTTGAGGTCAAAAATCCTAGTTTGTATTTTAGGGTGTCAAAAAAAAGCTGGAAAAAGTGGGAAATAAGGTAGAATAGGGGAAAAATCCAGATCCAAGTCAAAGAAGGCACTTGACATGACCCCAAACCACTTACTCGAAAGGCTAAAACAGTCTACAATGGAAGTGCTTCCATTTTTTGACTATACATTTAGCCCCCACTTTAGCAAGAGTGTGGACTTAATGCAAACTCTTGGTAAAGGACATCATGAAGAACATATAATCTTATTGAAATGAAAAGGGACAAAGGAATCCTAAAGCCCTCAGGGACTTAAGTCTTTATCAACCCTAAGATCACAATAAGAGAGACATCACCAATTAAGGAGAAAGAGAGAGAGGGTGTGATTACCTCGCCCAATGAGAACTTATGTCCCATTGTGAACCACACAAGGAATCAATACAACTGGAAATATGGAGTTGAACCACCTAGTGAATGTGGCTACTCACTAGTCAACCCATCAAGGAGATCTAGTCTTAAGGACACCTTCTAACCTTAAGGGATGAAGAGATCCATATAAATTTAAAATGGAGGGATCAAGAGATCCATATAAATTTAAACTGGAGGGATCAAGAGATCATGTAAGGTAAAAATCCATACTTTAAGGATTAGTCTTCAATCCATAAGGGGAGAAAGTTTTAAGTTTTTAAAAATATTTTGAAAGGTGCATGTGTGCAAAAAGTGAGTAGAGCGTATGCCCCCACGTTAAATTCATTGCTAACACTTTAACAAGAGCAATGGCCTTAACAGAAACATAAACAACTCTATTGATTACGTTTCCACTATGAAATGCCCCCAAACAAAGACAAATCAAGGAAAATACCACATAAACATACAGAGAACACAGAAGGGATCTACTTTTTGTGGGGTCAGTATGATCATAAGATAACACCTATATATAATATGATATTATTGCAAATGAATTGACATCATTCCCCAAAGAAACTAGAACTACAATCACAATGGAGGAAAAAAAACTCAAGAATTATGAAGAAGAATCTTTTCGGACCACAACATGGAGACCAAAAAGAATCAGTGCTACCATGTCGCAGATCCAAGCAGACTACACAAGGAAAACATTTACGAATAATAGCACAAGTACAACATAACATGAAAAAAACATATAGAAGATTAAAGATACATATAAAGTAATTGTACAACAAGTTTGATTCCTTTGTCACCTTGCACCAACAAAGTAACAAGGGTCGTATAAAAGAATCTAACAAACATTTAGCAAATAGATTACGGGAGAAGAACAATACAACACGTAAACAAAAAAAATGGGCTACCATGAAGGACAAGCCAATCAGGTGCATCGCCTACTCTCCTCATCTCACTTTATATCATGTAGGGAAGGTGGGAAACTCGCAAGAGGGACTATATCCAATACAGTAGGAATAATAGCCAGTTTCAAACAAGGATCCTCTTGAGAATCGTGTTTCCTAATACTAGGTCTAATTATCAATTGAGTTGAAAGCATAAGAGGTAAATCAGTATCAAGATCAATGGTCTCATATTCATCACTAGGATCAATAGGATCATCAAGAGTATCCTCCTCATCAAGATTAATTGAAATAGGATCTAAGATGCGAATAGAATCATCATACTCATTCATCTTAACATCATTATGAACATTAACTTCTTCCAACACATCAGGCATAGGTTGGTCAAAAGAAGGTAAATAATTTTGAAGAACAGAAGCATGTGCCCTAGCATTAGCTCTACGCTTCTTATGACATTCATTAGCAGATTTGTTACGCTTCACTTTGTTTGACACATTTTGAGAACTAGGAGGAACAAGAATTGGTTCCTTCCATGGTTCTATAGGAGGATTGGTAGGATTTGCAGTAGGCTGAGAAGCAACACTAGGAGGTTGAGTAATAGAGCTAGCAGTAATGGATAAAGGAGGTATGGAAGGAGTAGGAAAAAGACCGTGGTTAAGATATATCTGAGGCATGCTTAACTCAAAAATCTTGCGATGTTGATAGGCTTTATATGAACGAAAAAGGTTATCAGGGAAAGGAGGACATGAATTAGGTAGTGAAGACCAAAAGAAATCAAGAGTAGCACAATCTCTAGGCCTAGAAGGTTGATACAAACTATGATTAATCATTTTCACTTCTCCATTATGAATGAACGTAAGACATTTAGGAATGGGAGAAACAATAGCATGCATAGCAGTTATCCAAGGCAAACCAAATTTGACTTGAAATTGTTCAGAACTAGGAATGAAAATGAAGGTAGTGTCTACAACTTTACCATAAAGTTTAACAGGAAAATTAATAGAACCAAGTGAAGGATAGAGAAAACCATTACAAGTTTGGATCCATGCATTAGATGTATCATAACAATCATGTTGTAGGTTTTTCATAAAAAGGTTTTCCTCAGTAATGACATTTATTAAATATGTGGGATCAACAAGACAACCACACGT
Source organism: Thuja plicata (assembly GCA_018584345.1). NCBI lineage: Eukaryota > Viridiplantae > Streptophyta > Pinopsida > Cupressales > Cupressaceae > Thuja > Thuja plicata. The sequence continues at coordinate 860,188 of MU224312.1, read as the reverse complement.
AGGTATCTTAGAAATCCTAGCATAAATATAAAGGGGACCATCGGGAGCCTTAATAGTCTCAGAATCATCAAAGGTAATTGAAAGTGCCCTAGGTCATTTATCCTTAGTTTATTTCTGAGGTTTAGGTGGAACTTGAAATTGAAGTAGAGGCAAAGGATCTTGAATAGTAGTTTGAGGTGAAACAGTACACTCCACATGATTAACAATGTGATTGAGATCATCCATCTTTCAATCGTAAACAATATCCACAGAAAATGGTTGAGCGATGGTATTAGTATCATGTGTAGGTAAAGGATTTGTATCAATTTGAAGGTTTTGATTAGGAGGAGGGACACATTTGTTCCCATCACCATCAAAATTATTAACACATAAAGCATTAGAATTGATTAAGTCTTGAACCTTATGTTTTAGAGAATAACATTTTTCAGTAGATCATGGCCATTATGTCGATGGTATTGGCAAAAAGCTTTAGAATCAAAGGATTTTGATGTTATCATGGTAGGGAGAAGAGGTCGAATAGGAGGCAATTTAATCATAATAGCACTTAAAAAACTACTCATAATAGAATGTAAAGATTCAGAGAGAGGAGTAAATGTACAATTCATATGGAAAGTAGTGGATGCAAAAGTGGGATTGTTGGATACAACAACAACTTGATCAAAAACCGCATTTGTCTATTTATTAATCTTGACATAGTTGTTAGATTTCTGAAACTTATTAGGATTAGGAGTAGCATCACTCTTATCAACTGGAACATGAGCAATTGGAGTGTTGCTCTCAAATTGACTCACTTGTAATTTATAATGATGAAGTGTTGCACAAAGTTGTTGAAAAGAGGTAAATTCAGTAAGCAGAATCTTATCTCTAATATCCTTTTGTAAATTTGAAA
>MU224312.1:842291-858522 GCA_018584345.1 Thuja plicata | reverse complement strand
CCCTCACTAGTGACAGGAGGAGTGAATCCTAGATCTTGAGCCTCTTGAGCTAAAGGTTTAACATTCAAATGCACAAGATGAGTGATACCACGCAAGAGATTAACACCTTGATCACTATTACGAAGGAATTTCTTAAGAGCCTCTATAGCTTGGATGGAATCTTGATTATGGTTTTCTTGAATAAGCCAATTTCCCATTTCATCAAGTTATGTTGAAATTTTTTGTACTTGTTTAGGAGGAACTCTTAAAGCATCATCCTCATCATGAGATGAGTGAGAAGAGTTATGCTCCATAGAAGGATTGGAATCATGAGTGGTCAAATTGCCATCCAAGATCCTAAGGAAAGGAGAGGAAGACTCGGGATCAAAGGAACCCATAATTCTATGGCTTCTTCTAACTGGGATACTATAAGTAGGACTAGAAGTGGTAAAGCTCATACACTAATGCAATGAAAATTAACTAATTTAGGAAACACAAGATTTTGATTTTAATTTTTGAAATGTAAATGAAAGAACGTAAAAGAAAGCTAATCTAATATGCATGCAAGATCGAACATAAAAATGTAAATATAACACCAAAAAGAAAGAGTTTTCTATCGCGGGTTCACCAAAATGTATCATAAGAAATAGATGTCACCAAAATGTAAGATAAGAGATGGGGTAATTACATTTAGTATAAGATACAATTGTGTTATTAAATTTTAAATTAGGAATGTTTATTGAAATGTGTGGGGAAGATAAGATGTTCCTTTTAACATCAAATACACAAAGGAAGGATCCAAATTGATTAACCCCAAAGGAAGGATCACTACATAAATGAATCGATCTATTGGAAATAAGAGCACAGAGGAAGACCTTAGATTCTATTTATAGAAAAGAATATGTGATAGGTTTAGAAAGATTAATAACTTTAATTGAAATGAATGGGAGAAAATTATGAACCTTGAAATGTTACAAATCTAAAGAATGCTATTTTTGGGGGTCTGCACTGAGTTTCTGGAAAATCTGCAACCAGATCTGGAACAGAAACACAGAGACAAACAAAACCCGTAAATTATTTTCTGACCTGACACAATTCTGATTTTGACCCTCAAGTCAATGTCACCATTGACCCAAAATTTCCAATTCTGACCTTGGGTAGAATCGACCTCTAAAACCTCTGACAGAAAATCTATTTTCAGATCCTGAGAGTTTTTCAAAAAGAGTATCCAAATATGCACTCCAACTCGTTGTCCAAACCTGTCCCTGCAAGAAAATTGGTTTGTTTGTTGGGGGGGGAGGGGTTTACCTTTTTCAAACCCCATTTTTGGAATTAAGCTCAAACTATAATTGAAATTGCATAAATAAAACAAAGTAACTGAACAAATTCACCTTGCTTGTATGGAAACCCTTGTGACAGATTCGAATCCATGGATCCACAAGTATGTATGCACCAAATGGATGTAGAATGTGGAAAGTAGTATGTAGGATGTCTCAAATCAATTTCTTGTAGATCTTCAGCACCAATCTTTAATGGATCTTTGAATAGGAACAGGCTTGGAGGAATGTGGATGGAGAAATCTTCAACAAGAGGGCTCCATAGAGCTTGAATCCTGCAATGGCTACCAATAAATCTCCTTGATGAATTGAGTGCTTGAGAAGTGCTTAACTTCTTGAGAATAGATGAATTCTTCAATGGATACTTGGCTTGCTTCAAATCTTGCTTCTTCACCTTTAGATTTCACTTCTTAAGTCTTTGATAGTTGATGATCATGGTTAAAGAAAATGAGAGAAGAAATCTTCCTTATATATAAATCTAGGGAAAAATCTTCTAGAGAGGCCTACATAGGAGAATTCAATTAAAATTAGACCTATACCCCTAGAAGACAACCTATATTAAATATAATTTAAGATTTGTTTCTCCGAAGACCGAAACAGCCAACCCGGAAGCGGGAATTAATTCTTTCTGAAGCCCGACATCCGAAAACCATGGAAACCTAAAATCTGGACATTAGGTCAGGAAAAGGTTGAAGTAAACCTTGACCTAGGTCAATTTTGAGGCCGACCTTGACCCAAAAAGGTTGAATTTGACCCTAAGGTCAAAAATCCAAGTTTGTAGTTCAGGGTGTCAGAAAGAGGCTGGAAAAAGTATGAAATGGGGCAGAACAGGGGAAAAAGCCAGATCCAAGTCAGAGACCCATTCAAGGTGCTTGACATGACCCCAAACCACTTACTCGAAAGGCTAAACTATTCTACAATGGAAGTGCTTCCATTTTCCAACTATACATCACCTAAAGTGTTTGATACTAACATCAATTCGGAAATAGATATTCTAATGAAATATAGAATTGATGCAGCATGCCTCATTCTCCTTAGTGAACATTGGATAGGGGAAGAGCCCCTAATTTACCTATTAGACACTCAAAAGAATCCAGAGGTAGTGGCTTGTAAAGATATTAGTTAATTTCTCTTTTGAATTCACATATTCCAATTTCACATTCTTCTCTTGAACTTGTTCTCTTAAGTAGTGATACTTCATAGAAATGTGCTTGGTCTTTGAATGCATAACTAGGATCTTTGATATGTTAATAGCAGTTGTATTATCAAAAAAAATAGTAATCAAATTTGTGATCTCTTCATGCATACCTTTAAGTAATTTTGTAATCCATACTATGTTTGCACAATTCATAGCAGCAACATATTCAGCCTCGGCAGTAGACTGTGAAATACAACTTTGTTTCTTGTTTAACCATGTAACCAATCTTTCACCTAGAAAGAATGCACCTCCACTAGTAATTTTTCTTTCATCAACATTTCAAGCCCAATCTGCATCAATGTATACTTCCAGATCAAAAGTACCTCCTTTCTTGTTTAGTAATCCAAACTCTTTTGTGCCTTTTAGGTATCTCAAGATCATTTTCACTGCAGATATATGTGTTTCCTTTGGATTAGAATAAAATATTGCAACAATTCCAACAATATGTGCTATATCAAGTATTTTGTGAACAACATACTACAATTTACCAATCATGGATCAGTAAAGAGTGTTATCCACCTCTTTTTTTTATCCTCTTTAAATAATTTACATCCAGTAACCATCAGTGTTCCAATAGGTTTAGAATCTTCCATACCAAAAGTTTTAAGAATCTCTTTGATATACTTGGCTTGTGTAATATAGATTCCTCCAGTAACTTGATATATTTGTAGACCTAGAAAAAAATTAATCTCTACAATCATTGACATCTCAAACTCTTTTCTCATTTCATCAGCAATCCTTTACATAAAGTGTCATTGCCTCCAAATATAATATCATCAACAAAAATTTCAACAATCAAAACTTTAATGTCACTGTCGCACTTCAAGTAACCATTATTTGTATCACTTGTTCTTTGAAATTGTATGTTTATTAGATATGAGTACAGTCTCTCATACCATGCTTGGGGTTCTTGTTTCAATCAATATAAATATTTATGTAACTTACATACCTTGTTCTTTTTTGTGTTCTCAATGAATCCTTCAGGTTGCTCAATGTATACTTCTTTGTCAAGTATCCCATTAATAAATGCAGACTTAACATCCATCTGATATACTTTGAATCCTTTGTAAAAAGCATATTTTAGAAGTATTCTGACTCCTTCTAGTCTAGCAACAGGTGCAAAAGTCTCTCCATAGTCAAAGTCTTCTTCTTGTGCATAACCTTTGCAAACCAATCTAGCTTTATTTCTGAAAATTTTTCCATGCTTATTTAGTTTGTTTCTAAAAATCTATTTAGTACTAATAACATTCTTGTCTTTAGGTCTAGGTACTAAAGTCCATGTCTTTTTCTTCTCAATTTGATCATACTCTTCTTTCATTGCTTTCATCCAATCTTCATTATCTAGTGCTTCTTGAACTTTCATCAGATCAAATGAAGATATCAAACATGTATAGTCTCTATCATTGCTTCTTGTCATCACTCCAGCTTCCCTATTTCCAATAATATTTCTTGGGGAATGGTGCCTTCTCACATATTTTGCCAAAATATGCTTGGTAACTCTCGGTTCATCAATATCAACATCCGGTAGTGGAACTCCTTATTCATTTTCCTCCTTAGTAGGTGCTCTAGGTAAATTTTTAGGTGCATCATGTTGTACATATACAAACTTCTCATAATCATTAGGTTCCTTCTTACTATCTTCTTCATTCCTTTCTACAAATTCATCAATTCTCACATTTGCACTTTCCACCATTTTGTTAGTAACCTTGTTCAAACATTTGTAATCTTTACTTTTTGTAGAATATTCTAAGAATATCCCATCATCTCCTTTTGAATCAAACTTTCCTTCTCTAGAATCTTTCAGAATATAGCATTTTCTCCCAAATATTTTAAAGTAACTAACATTAGGTTTATGATTGTACCAGATTTCATAAGGTGTCTTGTTTGTACCTTTTTCTTTTTGACTTAGTTTAATGTATAAACAGTAGTACTCAGAGATTCCCTCCAAAAGTTCTGTGAAACTCCTTTTTCAATCATCAGTTTCCTAGGAAAATCAACAATAGATCTATTTCTTCTCTCAGCAATCTCATTCTGTTGTGGTTTCCTTGGTGATGACAACTGTCTCTTGATTCCATTCTCATTACAAAAAACATGTAAAATCATCATAAGTAAATTCACCTCCTTTTTCGGATGTCAGACATTTCAACTGTCTTCCATTATCTTTTTCAACTTGGGCATTATACCACTTAAACATTTGAAATGCATCAGATTTTTCTTTTAAGAACATTACAAACATCATTCTTGATTAATCATCCACAAATAAAATAAAATATTTGTCTCCATAATAACTTTGAGTTCTCATTGGTCCACATAGATCAGTATGACCAAAGTCTAAAATACCATGTGTAACATAAGTCTTGCTTGCAAAACTTGATTTAGTCATCTTACCCATCTTACATTCTCTGCACATAGCATTCTCTAGTTTTTCAAGTCTCAGTAGTCTTGTTACTCACTTTGATTAAGTTGTCAAAATTAACATGACAAAGCTTTTTGTGCCATAACCAAACATCTTCTACTTTAGAAAATAGGCAACTCTTCATACAAGTATCAAGATAAAATAAATTACCTTTAGATTGTTCTCGAGTATCAAACAGATTGCTCTTCTCATCAAATACTTTCACTCTTACATATTGAAATTCTAGTCGGTGACCTATATTTTTTAGCTATGCAACACTCAACAGATTATACTTTAATCATTTAACCCAATAGACATCATCACATCTTGTGTTATTTAGTAGAATTATAGATCATTTTCCTTTCACGGGATATGGAGCATCATTACCAAATCTAACATAACCTCCACCATGATTTTCCAAGGAAATAAATTTAAGTGTATCACCAGTCATGTTATGTGAACAACCACTATCTGTAATCTTTGTTTCATTCTTACTTACTTGTGATATTAAGGCTCTAGGTTCTTCTTCATCTGAATCATCTTTTATAGCAACATAAACAACTTCTTTTTCATCATTAATCTCAAAATAATCATCATCACTTTGTCCTTCCTTAGCAATATGACAGGATTTCTTACCTTTGTTTTTTGTATTCTCTGTATCTCCTGAATCGGTTTTCTCTCTTGTCCTTATCTTTATTTTCCTCCTTATCATTCTCTGGACACTTAGATGCAAAGTGACCAATCTTATCACAATTAAAACATTTCAAGGGTATCTTACCTTAGTATTTTCCTTTGACTCTTTGTATCCTACTATTCAACAAAGCTTCAAATTATCTTTCATTTTCCTCACATTCAGTAAATAGATCTTCAAGTCCTTCATTGCAACTATATAATTTCTCACTACAACTACTCAAATAACCATCTCTAGAAGCAACTTCCCTAGCCTTTCCAATCTTTAAAGTATACTTAAATGCATATTCAATGTTAGAAGTAGTAGGCATACTATTCTCAAAATCATTTAGCTCAGATGCAATTAACTTACCTATAGTAGCATCCATTGAAACATTCATCTGGTGTATAGATCTCAGCTCTTGTATAACATATACACGAATAGCATAACTTGGTAGCAGGGCTTTCAACATTTTTCTTGTAACACAATCCTCTGTCATGATACCACCAGCTCCTCGGATAGAATTAACAGTCTCTTTAAGTTATGTACTATATTATATTATGTTCTCTCTTCGCTTCATCCTCATAGAGTCAAATTTTCCTCTCAAACTTTATGATTTAGCCTTTTGAACATGCTGATATCCACCATAGGTCAAAACAATCTTATCCCACATTTGTTTAGCAGTAGTGCAACCATCAAGCTCATCATATTCCTGGTTGGTAAGTGTAGATACATTCTCAATCATGACTTGTATGTGTTCATATTTCTGTCTTTGCTCACTGGCTGTCAAGGGTGCAGTGGTTGGTGCTACATATTCATTCTCAAGATATTAAAATGCATATTCTCCTACTCCAAATATGTGTAACCTCGTTCTACTTTTCCATGTAGAGAACTAGTCCCTATATGGCTTTGGTTCTTCCCTCTTATACATATTTAGATCTTAACTCAAGTCCTCTAAACTTATAACTTCAGAGTAACAAGGCTCTGATACCAATTTTTGCTCTCACTGAGAGGGGGGTGAATCAGACAAATCAAACTTTAAACACTTAAAACTGAACTCACTGATTCACTCGGTAGGTACTGAATACAGTAAATAACCAATTCACCAAATATCTCAACAACATAAGAAACAATCAATCATTCAAACTTAGCAACATAAAATTAACTCATTAACACATGATATAACTTAGTTGACACCATATTTAACTCATTGACACAAGATTTAATGAGGAAACCCAATTTGGGAAACTCATATGTATAATCAAGATGTTCATATACATGTACCGAGCATGTACAAAGGGGAAGTCATTATATACACTATTATATACAGTACTAAGTTTTTGATACTAATGCCAAAGGGGGAGAATGTTACTCCAATTGCACATTGAAGTTGTCATTAGTTATCAAGCTTACATAATGGAAAGTCAGTGATAGAGTCAACACAAGACAGTTGGTATATATCACCAAAGTGCAGAGTTAACCAAGAGCACTGATCACATTCAGAGTTAACCAAGTACAGTGATACCTGAGTAAACAAGACTATACTGAGCATAGACAACACCGAGCTACACAAGCATAACCAAGCACCATTATTACCAAGATATACAGTATACACCGAGCACCGAGGAAAAACATTAACTGAGTGGAATAGAGTCCACAAGAAAGTTTGTTATGGAAGGATAATCTATGTAACAACTTTTGTGCTGACCTAGATAATGGTTTACATGATCGAGGAGGACATTAATTACTGATATACAACATTAATTTTTTATGTCTCCGATGTGTAGATGATCAAGGTAAATTATGTACACTGTTGATCTTAAGACAAGGATGTAAATGTTGAGCTCTAATTAGGTCATATCGTTTGATATATAAATGTGTAGATGTCAAATTCTGTCAAGTATGTTGATCAAGAAATGATCAAGTAGCCACCCTACTATAGACATCAGAGATGAGACAAGGGATTCAAGGACAAAGACTATATTGCAGAAATCAGTTTATAGAACTAAGGCAAGGCTACTGAGCATAACAGAGTAGAAGGTATTATCATTCACATTGAGGTGATATTTTTTGTATGAACTTAATGGATTTGTATCAGCAATTTTGAGATTATATATGTTTCAGATCAACTTTTTGTTACTCTCTAACAATTGTAATAGACACCTAAATATCTTAATAGAGTAGACTTATCAGTCTTATTGTAAATCTCTTAAAACTGAGTGCACACATAGATTGTGTTTCTAAATCGTCATAGGAGGTAGATCTAGTCAATATTTTGTTACTCTTAATAGGGTAAGATCATCAGAAGTGATCATTGTTTGTAAGCTTTAACGGGCTATCTCTATTACTGTAGTAGTGAATTTTTGTGGGTCTCATCACCACCATAGTTTTTACCTTCTAACATTGGTTTTCTACGATACCAAAATACTAGTGTCATGAGTACTTAATTGTGTGTATGTGTTATTTTTATTTTACATGAATTTACATTTCAACATTGATACTATATGTTTGGAATAAGAAATCTACTCATTCGGTTTATAAAGAATAGTGAATACAAGGAATTAACTAAAAAAATTTAAGGATACAGATTCACCCCTCCCCTCTTAGTACACACCATTTCCATTATCTTAAAATTGGGCCACCAATTGGTATCGGAGCTTGGTAATAGGTTCGAATCCCCTCAGGTAATGCTGAGGGGGAGATTGTTGACAAATGGTCAGCGCTCCCCTCGGGATTAGTGACAAGGGACTAACTACTTCCTGTGGATTCTATAATTCTAGTGGTTGTATCGGACATTGACAGGTCGATCTTTTGGTGCAACGACAACCACACTTGTAACATTACTTTAAAAGGAAACCAGAGGAAAAAATAAATATAGCAGAGAAATAGTGGAGACAAGAAGAAAGAAGTGACAATATAGAGTATGAACAAGTATTGGCGAAGAATAGCATAGAAGTAAATCAGGAAAGGAACACAATAGAATGATATTTGACAAGCTTTAAAAGAAAGCATTCATGGGTAAAATTTCTTGTTGATTTATTCCTGATAGTTTGGCAACAAGATTGTGAAATCCCTTGATTGGGTAGTCTCTAACTGGACTTAGAAGTTCTAGTTAGGAAATTATTGTAAATCCTTTAAGAGGGTGAAGATGGTATAAGTAGGATAAAATCTCTTAACAAAGTAGTCTTTGAGGGGACTTTCAATAATCCTAGCATGTTATTAATTACTCCTAACAGAGTAAAGTCATTTAGAAGATGACTTATTTGTAAGCTCTTAACCGGACACCTTATTACTGCAGTGATGAGTTTTGGGTTTCATCCCTAGCATAGTTTTTCCTTCTTACCAAGGGTTTTCTGTGACACCAAAATATTGTGTTAAGTTTTTGAATATTTATGTGTTACATGTTTGTTAATTTGCAAGTTATCAGCTATCTATTAATATTTTGAAAGTTATTGGTAAAATGAAAAACAAATATCGGTATAGGTAAACATAGAAGTTTAAGTTTGAGATTTATAGGGGAAAAGTGTGAATTTTTTGAGGTAATGATTCACCCCACCCTCTCAGTCCCTAATGTAAATCTTTCCAACATGCTATGTCTTAGCTGACATTCAATGGATCACATTAAGTATTGAGATATATTGAATTAATATTTTGTATTTAGGTCCCTGGTCAACCTAGTAGAGATAAATTTATGTAATGTATATAAATATGTAATCATTTGTAAATGTGAAAGCATGAGAGGATGAGAGAGGTTCTATTGTGACTACTGATGAAAAGAAAGAATTTGAGATTAATATGAGAGAAAAGGAAGCTTTGAAGACTGCCTTATCATATGATGAGTATATAAACATTTTGGGATTAGAGACTGCACATGAAGTATGGGTAAAATTGGAGACATTATATGAAGGAGATGCATTTGTAAAGAAAGCCAAGATACAAAGTCTAAAAAGGAAATATGAATCATTGAGGATGAGTGAAGATGAGAATATCACTTCCTATGTGAATAAGATAACCAAACTTGTTCATTGAATTAGATGCACTAGGGGAACATTGGATGAGAATTAGATTGTTTCTAAAATCCCAGGATCCTTTCCTCCTACTTACAATCATAAGGTTGTGTCTATTGAAGAAATGAGAAATGTGACTTATATGACAAGAGATACATTGATTGGTAAGTTGTCTTCTTTTAAAATGAGTGAATTTGGAGATAGAATACCTAAAGTTGAATCTACATTTAAAGCCACTATTTCTAAGGATAAGAAAAGATATGACCTTGGAGAAAGTTCATCTAAGATTGGTAGATATGATAAAGAATGGGAACAGATTGAGAACAAATAAAGAGAACTTGAAGATCTTACAACCCTATTTGCAAAGAGAATACCTAAGGGATCTGGTAAGTATGAAGGAAAGGTTCCTTTGAAATGTTTTTCATGTAATAAGATTTGTCACATTGCTTCTAGATGTCATAACAAAGAGCCTAAGTACAAGAATAAGAAGTCCAGGCCTAAGTATCAGAAGAAGTGTTACTATTTTGTTGACGAAGGAATAATAGATGATGAATCTGAGAAGAGAAAAGATGATATTGTCTTCATTTCTATCAAACACGAGAATCCTAATGAAGAGAAAGCCTTGGTTTTGCATGTGTATATGCGAGATGACTAGGTTATTAATAGTGGATGTTCACATCACATGGTTGAAGACAAAATAAAATTTGTGAAGCTTGAAGACTATGATGGTGTAGTTGTTACATTTGATAATAATGCTCCCTGTTTGATTAAAGGAAGAGGTTCAGTTACACTTGATGGTAAGAGAAATACTGATGATGTTTTATATATTGAAGGTTTAAGGCATAATATTTTTAGTGTTGGAAAATTAGTTGATAAGGGATATCACTTGGAATTCTAGAATGGAATGTGTAGAATCATTGGAAGCACTAGAATTGAGATTGCATCAGGTACAAACACCAGAGGTTATGTATTTCACTTCAAAAATTTAGAGAATATATGTCTAATTGCTAAGATTGATGACAGTTGGTTTTGGAATAAGAGATTTTGTCATGTAAACTTTGATAACATTGTGAAGATAAGAACTACAAATGCAATGAGATATTTACCTAAATTGTTGAATCCTGCTAATGCAATGTTTAAGGAATATCATTTGGGTAAGCTAACTAAATATACTTTCAAAAGTAAGACCTATTCGTTGTTAGATTTTGTGCATACTAATTTTTATGTTTTTGCTAGAACTAGAATTTATTATGGAGATGGATACTTTATCTTGTTCATTAATGATAACTCAAGGATGATGTGGGTTACATTTTTGAATGAAAAATTTGAGACATTTAAAATATCCAATAATTTTAGAGCTATGGCTGAGACTGAGATTTGTATGAAGCTAAAATATCTGAGATCTAAGAGAGGTGGAGAATTTACATCTAGAGAGGTTGATGCATATTGTGAAGAGAATGGGATAAAGAGGAAAATTTCTACTCCAAGAACCCCATAGAAGAATATAATTACGCAGACAAGAAAGAGAAAAATTCTTGATACTACAAGGACTATGATGATTGAAGGAATGTTTTGCAAATCTATTGGAGAGAAGTTGTTAGCACTGTAGTATACACTTTGAACCGAGTTTGGTAAGACTCCTTATGACCTTTGGTATGTCATATTCCTACTGTGAAGTATTTTAGAATCTTTGGAAGTAAATGTTACATTAAGAGAGATGAAGACTTAGGAAAATTTGATCCTAGAAGTGATGAAGGAATATTTCTTGGTTATTCTACAAAGAGCAACGTATACAAATGTTATAACCATAGATAGAGAAAGATGATTGAGAGTGCTAATGTGAAAGTGGATGAAATATTGTAGAAACTAGTTAGACCTTGCATATATGAATTACATCATGAAGAAGAGACTCAGATTGTGCAAGCACATAATCAGAATCAAAATGGATCAGTAGAACATAATGAATAATTTGGAAATGAAGAAGACTTGGAAATACAAGAGTCATCTACAAATGCAAATTTGAAGAATCCAAGGTATGTAAAGCTAAATCATTCAGATAATCAGATTGTTGGTGATAGAAACAAAGGTCAAAGAGAAGAGATTTCCACAATCCATGATAGTAACAAATTAACAATTTCTGGATTTGATTGTGTTATGAATTTTTGCATCAATGTTTTGAATCACACTCCGTGATCCATAATCAGGATGAGCAATAAGAGAGCACAATTTTTCCTTGTGCTCTCTTATTTCTCATCCTGATGATGGATCACAGAGTGTGATTTGAAATGATGATGCAAAATTTCATAACACAATCAAATCCAGAAATTGTTAATTTGTTAGAAACAAAGGTGTTTAGACTAGAGGAAGAATTGCTAGGAATGAAATTTGTTTGATTTCTAAGAGTGAGCCTAAAGATGTTGATGAATCATGTAAAGATGAAAGTTGGATCAAAGACATGAAAGAATAATTGGAACAGATTGAAAAGAATAAGACATGGATTCTTGTTCCTAGACCTCTGGAAAAGAATGTGATCGGTACTAAATGGGTATTTAAAAAAAAAATTAAATGAAGATGGTGAAGTGGTTCAGAACAAATCAAGACTTGTTTGTAAGGGATATTCTCAGATGGAAGGTATTGATTTTGAGGAGAATTTTTCTCTTATTTCTATAATTGAAGTTGTTAGAATTTTTCTTTCATATGCTACTTACAAAAATTTCAAGGTATATCAGATGGATATTAAGTCTGCATTCTTGAACGGAGAGTTGGAAGAGGAAGTATACATTGAGAAACCAGAAGGTTTTTCTTTAAATGATAAATATGACATGGTTTTCCCATTGAAGAAAGCATTATATGGATTGAAGCAAGACCCTAGAGCCTGGTATGCAAGGGTAGATAAGTATTTATTGAAAATTGGTTTCAATAAAGGTACTGTTGACAATAATTTGTACTTCAAAGTTGTTAACGATGACATTTTGATTATTTAAGTTTTTTTGGATGATATCATTTTTGGTGGAAATGAAAAGTTGAGTGAAGAATTTTCTGATGAGATTTAGAAGGAATTTGAGATGTTTATTATAAGTGAGATAAAATTCTTTTTTGGACTACAAATTATACGAACAGATAAAGGTATTTTCATTTCTCAGTCATAGTATGTGAAAGAATTGTTGAAAAAATTGGTATGGATGATTCAAAACCTATTGGTACACCTATGGTTACTAGTTTCAAGTTGACAAAGATTGATGATACACCTAATGCTAATTAGACAAGATACATATCGATGATCGGTGAATTGTTATGCTTGACACAAACTAGACCAGATATTATGAATGTTGTTTATATTGTTGCTATATTTTAAGTAGAACCGAAGGAATCACATGTTGTTGATGTTAAGAGGATATTTAGATACTTGAAGGGAATAGATGATTATGGCTTATGGTATGGTAAGAATGGTGATTTCACATTGAGTGCATTTATTGATGCAGATTGTGAAGGTAATGTGGATGACATGAGAAAGATCACTGGTGGTGGAGCATTATTCTTGGGTAAGAGATTAGTTTCATGGGAAAGTAACAAATAAAATTAGATATCACAATATATTGTTGAAGCTGAGTATGTTTTTGTTTTTGTTAATTGTACATAAGTGGTCTAGATGAAGCAAATTTTGAAAGATATCAAAGTGACTATTAATAAGCCTATTGATATCTATTGTGATAATTCAAGTGTTATAAATATTTCAAAGAACCTTATGTTACATTCAAATATAGAATATATCTATCAAATATCATTTCTTGAGAGATAAAGTCATTGAGAAACAATTCAGATTGGAGTATTTATTTACTAAAGAGAATATTCTAGATATATTCATGAAGCCCTTGCCAAAGGATACTTTTGAGTATCTCTGAGGTAAGCTTGGAGTGATTGCCCCTCCTGATTAGAGCTAGAGATGCATCAGTCCAGTGTTCTTACAGAGCTTTCATTCTTCTAGATTGATTTTATGGTGGCTACTCCTTAGGGGGATTAGTGAGCATTGAATATTTCATGATTAATTAATCAAATATGTTGTTCAGAAAAGTTATCTTGTGAGATGTTTTGTTTATATTTATGGCCTCTATGACTTAGCGCATACATATACCTTTTTCATTGATGTCAAAGGGAGAGAGTTATTCATGTGAAAAATAAGCATGTTGGTAAGAGATTTATGTCATATTGTGGATATTGTTGGTATTATTTCTTTGTGCATTGATTTGATTTTTCACATCATATGTTGCCATCAATGCCCAAGGGGGAGATTGTTGGAGATTGCTAAGATGTTGTTCAGATTGTGCATATATGTGCTTCCATTAATGTTTTTTCATTGATTTCAACATATTCCTACTATTGGAGACAGTGTTCCTATTTTGTTCAGTGAGATGATTTATGTGGTATGGCTACTATGTTAAATATTAGATGTTGTGATTGTACAATTGTGTTTAGGTATTTCTATACTTTATATTATTGAAGTGGCGGAGATTTGGATGATGATTTGAGAGAGTTATGATGGATTTATTAGAGACGAATATGTTGGTTGTTCAAACTTTGACAATGTTTTAGTATATGGATCGGTGTGGATCGGTTATGTGATATTCTTGGTTTCTAACTGTTGGAAAGTGACATTGCAAGCAATTATTATTTTTTCATTAATGTCACACCTTAATTGGTGAGACTATTGTTATCTATTTAAGTACCATATCTATTGTTGATGAAGAAGATTTAACAAGAAGACCAAGTGAATGGTTGAGTTAAGGTAATTCAAAGGGTACTTGATCAGTTGGCACTCTGGCAAAGTAATTTGTTTCTTATCTTTCAAAGATAGTTTTTCTGGTTATTCTGTGTTGAGAAAGTTTGGCTTGTGCCGAGAAAAGTTGCTCATGATGAGCAAAGTTTCTTGTGTTGAGTAAAGTTTCTTGTGACGAGCAAAAAGTTGCTCAATGTTGAGCACCATTGAAATTGCCGAGTGGAAACAGTGATGTTGGCCGACTTACAGAAATTGGATTAATGATGAGATTTGAGATCTCTGGCCGACTTAGTTAATTTTATTCGGATATGTAATGTTAATTAAAGATTGATCCATGTCATTTAATATATGGGTAATCATAATTAATGCATCATTTCAAGATTTAATTAGAGACTACTTTGGAGAAGTAAATATAATGCAAAGATGGAATGATCCGTTGGATCTGACCTAACCTAAGATCTACGAGCTTGTTTAAGTGGAAAAAGATTTATCTGACCTAGATAGAGAGGTATATGATAACCTCAAGGGGTTATTTCATAGTGTGGTGAAGTGGATGTGTATGCAAGAGGTTTGCATAGTTGATTTATTGTTTGGCATGATCTAGCAGAGAAGGCAAAAAGGCAGAAGCAGAAAGTTGCATGTGTGATTGCTTGATGGATTTCCAAGTAGATCAAAAGGTTGAAATGATAATGCAGGCTATCCAGTAAGTTAACATCAAAGCTGTAATTGGAGCTGAATTGCAAAGTAAGTTGTATGTACTAGATCACAAACTACTGATTACTTTCTTACCATTGTATCAGTTAAATCATTTAACAAGGTTGACTTAACAGTAATTTGTATAAATCCTCTAACAAGGTGAAATTCAGATTGGAATGTTCTAAGTCCTCTAACAAGGCCACTCCAGACAAGGTGATTAAATCCTTTAACCAGGTCACACCTAGCAGTGTGTTATTGTAACCTTTAACATGTTACTGGTGGTTTTTCCCATATTGGGTTTCCACGTTAAATACTTGTGTCAAATTGTGTAAATGATTATGGTTTTGTTTACTATTATGTTTCTATAAGTTAATTTTAATTGACAGTAAACTGCATGATTAAAGTTGTTGACATATGCTACTACTGCCGAGTAGATCTAAAATATAGAAAAAATTTATTTGCTACATCTAGACCTGAGGATAACTGATTCACCCCTCCCATCTCAGTTATTCTAAATTCATTCTAACAATTGGTATCAGAGCATTGGTCTCCTGAAAATAGTTTGAAGGTACTTGGAGCAAAAATATCAAGATGTATAAGAAGGAGGTTCCCAAGCTGAACAAAGATAACTTCCCTGCATGGCAGAGCTTGATGAAACTACATTTGGCTGGTATGGGGATGATGCTAAGAGACTTATTGAACATGCCTATGTACCACCTTCTACTCCTCTCTTAGCTGTATAACTAAGAGAAAAGCAAGAGCACAATCAAGCAATGTTGGAGATTGCCTCCTCATTGAGCTATTCAGAATTTGATGATATAAAGAACTGCACAAATACAAAAGAGATGTGGGACAAACTTGTAAAAGTCTATGGTGGAGACAAAAATGTGTTGAGGGCTAAATCAAAAAGTCTAAGAGGTAAGTTTGATGAGAAGAAAATGCAAGAAGGTGAAAATGTCATTCAGTACTATGGTAGAATAAAAGAAGTTGTAAATGCCATTAGAGGGGCTAATGGAACTATTGATGAGAACACCATTATGAGAAAGGAACTGAGAAATTTACTTCCTGTATATGCTATTAGAGTTTCTACAATTCAAGAATTGAGATGTACTCCTAACAATAATCTGAATCTGGAAAATCTGATAGGCAGACTCACTACATTTGAAATGTCAAAT
>MU224312.1:817494-831805 GCA_018584345.1 Thuja plicata | reverse complement strand
GGTAATAATGAAGTGGCTAGTAAAATGAAGTTTATTTTTCTTTTTTTTACTTTTATGCACGTGTTGGTCGCAATTTTGACCAACACTAATTGGTCAGAATTCCGACCAACACAGGCATAAAAAAAAAAAAAAAGAAAGTTATCTTTTATAATGCGACCAAATAAAACATTTTTGCTAGTTGGTCGCAAAATTTGGTCAAAATTTGGGGTCAAATCTATTAGTGGTACCCCAGAATTGTTTGGTATTGTGCCACTTGGTGTCCCTGAACTACTGGAATTGTCCAAGCCTGGTGGGCTACTATATGATACCTATGCCCCTCAGTCACTTTGATACTCACAATGGCAGCGGTATCCTGAGCCTCCTTTTATGCGACTTCCTCTTCTTCCTTCCTTCGGGCTTCTCTTGCTTCCGTCCATGGGGTTAAGGTTAAGAACCTAAACAAGCTCCTTGTTTCCTCTAGGCAGCCCTCGTCACTTCTCCTGGTCTCCCAGTCAGATACCTCCATACCCTTGCCTTCACTTACTCCCTTCGGTAGTCCTTTGGTATGTCTTCTGTATCTCTCCCTTTTCTCGGCTTGCTGTTGTGCGAGTACAAATTTTCTATTGGCTTGTTCCTCCTCGAGTTCCTTCTTTCTATTTTATTCTGTTGATTAGGCATGAATTCTTTTCTCACTTCTCCATAGGGCAATAATCAACACATCAAATTTTTTATTTTTTTTTCTTCCCAAGTACGTATTGGTAGCGGCGCCAAATGTTTACCCACTGGGGTAACCTAGTTTACTGGTGCATAGACGTTGTATAGAAATAAAAATACATAAGATAGATCAAAAAATATCAGAGTCTTTATTAATCATCTGTAACTTGAATACATTTCCAATAGTCTCCATCAGTATATCTCCAAAGAGAAAGTACATCGCTTATATAAAACCCAAAGGGGTGTGACCAACCATCACCACCGATTCCCAACTGTCATCCGGTAGTAACTAAGTACCATTGGCTACACATAATATAACTAATACAGCATTAAGTAAACTCTACGGCTAACAAGTCCTGCTCAATTAGGAGACTTGATGCTTCAATGGTTAAACTGAAACACTATGAACTATTCATATTGCATCTTGAATTGTAGATTTTCATATCTATTTAAGTACATTACCTCTCTGACCAATGTATCAATTCAATCCTTGTGCTCCACACCTTCTCCTCTGTGATGTTGTGCTCACTATTCATCGATGTCTATAGAATTCCTTAGCTCTCCTTTAGCTTATTTGATCAGTACTACATGAATTTTTTCTTCATCAGTTTCTCTTCAGCATCCTCTTTCTATTCACTCCCCTTAATCCCTTTCAAAAATGAATTAAGCTTGTCTCTTATATAGACATAATATTCATTGTTCCTTGGTTCTTGATTCTTGGAGTGATAAACAATCCATCCAATTAGATTTAAATCATAACTCCTAATTTGTCTCGAAGATATCTTCTTGACAACTGTACAAATCAGATTTAAATCAATCACTTATCTCTGGTCGAATAAAACAAAGTAGACAACTAGTTAAGTCTTTATTTAGCTCTACCAGCTACATATTTTGTCATTTTCTGAACTCTATGTTCTGTCGGTCACCACTGCAGTTAGTCATCAGTGAAAATTGAATGATTCGTCAGTGAGACTCCAGTTAGCTTTGTGATCTTCGTCCGTCAGGCATCATTGGAATTTTACTCATCGGGCAACTTTGTATCATTGGTCATTGGGCACTTTGAGTCTTTAGCTCATCAAGAAACCTTCTAACTTTTCTCATCGAGCATTCTGTGGTTTTTCTTCGTCAGGAAACACTGCTCTTCTGATCGTCGGGTATCACTGTGACTGTTCTTCTTTTCTCTATCCATTGGTGTTGTTTGTCACTTAGTGAATACATGACTTTTATGTATTTCTAAAAGCATAACCTTGGTTCCTTTGGTTCTCTAAAGTATTTGGCATTATGTACATGACCATACAGATGATATCAATTTGACATCAATGACAATACAATCTATTAACTAATTTAATGACTTGCATTATCTTCAACTTAACATTATCAAATATTCAATCAGTTACATGTCATCAATCTCTCCCTTTGGCATTGATGGAAACATACTATATTACCACACTATACTATTTCTAATACAATATGAAATACAACAGTTGAGATTCATCAAACTACCAATCTTTTTGTTTTGATAACCGATAAAAATGTCTGACCATTGGTAAGCTCTGATTTAGCTTAGATTTGATTATTGTAGCTCTTTATCTTTCTTCTTCTGATGTGTTGTGTTCTCTCCCTGTGTCAATTTCTCTCTCTTGACTGTTCTTCTCTTTTGATGTCTTTTTCTCTTGTCAGCAACTCTCCCTTTGTATAATCTTTCTATACAATCTCTCTCCCTAACAATATAATCTCTCCCTATTGGAGTAATGTGATAATGGATAATCTCTCTCCCTTTTTTGAAGAATGTGATAATATGGATAATCTCTCTCCCTTTGATAGCAATGCCAAACAAGTATCTTACAGATATCTGACATTAATGTCAAGCGATCTTTATCTCCATCCATAATATATTCCTTGAATTTTCCTTATCCATCAGCACTACAACAATATGCTCTAGTGCTCGGTGATGATATATACCTGTCTGAATATAGATGTAGCTTTGAAGTTCATCTTTTTTCTTGCATAGACATGAATGATGTTCTGATAATATATAGGCTGATGAAGCCTTCTAGCCATTTTACTGACTAGTAGACAAGGGTTTGACCCCTAGTCTTTTCCTCAAGTATTCAAATGCATCCTTGGGCAGTGGCTTAGTGAAGATATCAGCTAGTTGTTCTTTGGATTGCACATACTCAAGTATCACCTCTTTTGCTTGAACTTTTTCTCTCAAATAATGATACTTGATGGCAATGTGTTTAGTCTTAGCATGCATGACTGGATTCTTGGAAATTTTTATTGCACTGGTATTATCGCAATAGATAATCACTGGTTCTAGGATCTTCATATGCATACCTTCCAGTAACTATTTGATCCATGTAATATTTAAGAAATTTGCATCAGTAACAACATACTCTGCTTCTGCAGTAGACTGAGAGATGCATCCTTGCTTCTTGCTAATCCATGCGACAAGTCTATCACCCATAAAGAATTCTCCTGCAGTTGTTCTCTTTCTATCATCAATGCTTCCAGCCCAATCAATGTCGGTAAACACCTTAAGTTCAAATTCACCTTCTCTTCTATACCATAATTCATATTCCTCAATATTCTTTAGATATCTTAGAATTCTTTTCACAACAATCATATGTGATTCTCTGGGATTAGCAGAAAATCTTGCAACTATTCCTACTGCATTGATCTGTTCAAAGTCTGATTTACCTTTGGTGTCTTGTCCTCCTTTGTCAACTTACATCCAGTAGCCATCAGTGTTCCACCTGGTTTGGAATCTTCCATTTGAATATTTTCAGGACCTCTTTAATGTATTTGGACTGTGTAATGAAAATACCTTCACATTGTTGCATGATCTTTAGACCAAGAAATAACTTGATCTCTCCAAACATAGACATCTCAAACTCTTTTCTCATCTCATTAGCAAATGATTTGCATAGCATATCATTTCCTCCAAAAATGATCAACAAATATTTTAGCAATCAAAGTGTTAGCATCAGTATCTTCCTTCAAATAAAGATTACTATTTTCACTAGTCCTTACAAATCCAATACTTATAAGATAGGAATGAAGTCATTCATACCAGGCTCTAGGAGCTTGTTTCAATCCATACAAGGCTTTATGAAGTCTACATACCATGTTTCTCTTGTTTGGATCTACAAACCCTTCTGGTTGCTCCATGTATACCTCTTCTTCAAGTATTCCATTTAGGAATGCTGACTTGACATCCATTTGGTATACCTTGAATCCTTTGAATGTAGCATAAGCAAGTAGTATTATTACACCTTCTAGCCTAGAAATGGGTGCAAAGGTATCTCCATAGTCAATACCTTCCTCTTGTGCATATCCCTTGCATACTAGTCTTTCTTTGTTTCTTGTGACTTCTCCATTCTCATTCGGCTTGTTCCTAAATATCCATTTAGTACCGGTGACATTCTTGTCATTTGGTCTTGGTACAAGTGACCATGTCTTATTTTTCTCAATCTGATCAATCTCATCATTCATAACACTTATCCATTCTTCATTATCAGTTGCACCATTGAGAGATTTTGGTTCAAACTCATAAATTAAACAACGTGTGTTTAGAGACTTACTTCTTGTTCTTGTACCAGCTTTCTTGTCTCCTATGATCTGGATCTCTGGATGGTTCCTCCTTACATATCTGGAAAGAACTGGTTCAGCTCTTTGTCTATCATCTTTATCATCATTTTGTCCTTCATTCTGTTCTTCATTACTCTGAACATTATTTTGAATATTATCCTAAACATTGGTATTTGCAGCCTGACCGTTGGTTACAACATTTTGTTTCTCTGGAATTAAGCATTGTTTCTTGGGTAGAGTATTAGGTTCTTCACAGTATACAAACTTATTGTAGTCCTATGGTTCTTTTTTTCTTTCTAGCTCATTCTTTTATGCAAATTCATCTATCTTCACATTTGCACTTTCAACAATTTTGTTAGAAGCCTTAATAAGACATTTATAAGCCTTGCTCTTGGAGGAATACCCTAGAAAAATACTTACATCACTCTTGGCATCAAGATTTCCATTTCTATCATTATTTAAGATATAACATTGACTACCAAAGATTTTGAAGTAACTTACATTGGGTGTTTTACCATACCATAGCTCATAGGGTGTCTTCTTTGTGTCCTTCAATTGTACTATGTTTAATCTATAGACAATAGCACTGACATCTTCCCTCCAGAAGATTTTGGTGATGCCTTTCTCTATCATCAGTGTTCTAGCACAATCAACTATAAATCTGTTCCTTCTCTCAATAATCTCATTTTGTTGTGGTGTTCTTGGTGTAGAAACTTGTCTTTTTATACCATGCTCATTGTAGAAATTAGTGAATTCATCTGATATAAACTCTCCTCCTCTATCTAATCTCAAGCATTTCAAATCCTTACCACTTTTTTTCTCTACCATAGCCTTTTTGACAATTCTTGCACATGATGTTGTCAGGCTTTAACATCGTCGGTAAGCCTCTTACATTTCTCCTTCTACTTATTTTCATCATGTTGTCAAAATTCACATCACACAATCTTTTGTGCCACAACCATATGTATTCATTTCTAGTCATTAAGAAAGTGGTGTTAGTATCATTCAAATAGAATAAGTTACCTTTTGTTTGTTCACCGTAACCAATCAATCTTCTTGATTCGTTGAATATCTTTGCCTTCTTATTCTCAAATGCTACTCTATGACCTAAATTATTTAGCTGAGAAACACTCAACAGATTATAATTCAATCCTTTTACCCAATAAGCATTTTCACATTTAATCAAGTTATTCAACATTATAGTTCCTTTACCTTCAACTAGACAAGGTGTATCATTACCCATTCTTACTATGCCACCATTACAATACTCAAAAGTGTTAACATTTTCTTTGTCATCAGTCATGTGGTGAGTGTAGCCACTATCTATAATCCAGATGTCATTCTTGCTAACATTAGATATGAGTGCAGTTTCTACATACCTTTCATCTTCATCTGAATCATCTTTCACAGCCACAAACACCATCTCGATGTCTTCATCAGGTTTAGTGTCAGTATCTTCATCTTTGCAAGCAGTTAGGTAGCTGGCTTTCTTTCCTTTGTCCTTGTAGTCTCGGGTATCTCTTCTTTCTAATTTTTGATAACTTTTGTAATCTTTGTTATCACCTTTGTCATATTTCTTCTCAAAATATTTTTCATTAACTCTGTCATCTTTTCTTCTGTTAGGACATCTTGCAGCAAAGTGTTCAATCTCCTTACAATTAAAGCATACAAGTGGTAACTTGCCTTTGTATTTTCCTTTGCCTCTCTGCATTCTTCTAGCCATAAGTGCTTCTATTTCATCTAGATCTTCTTCTTCACTTTCACATTCTCTATCTCTTCTAGATGTGTGTCTATGACTTGATTTTCTTATTATCATAGAAGGTTTAAATGTAGACTCTAAGTTTGGCAAGACACTATTATCAAGGTTATTCATCTCAAATGAAATCAATCTACCAATTAAACTATCAAGAGTAACTATATTTTTTGCTACCACTCTCATTTCTTGAATGGTAGAAACTCTAATAGCATATACAAGCAATAAGGTTCTTAAGATTTTACTTACCACTGTCTCTTCTTCAAGTGTACCTCCAACTCCTCATTTAGCATTAACTACTTCTTTGATTCTTGTATTGTACTGTGTGATGTTTCCTCCTTCTTTCATTCTAAGATCATCAAAATTTCCTCTAAGGCTTTCTGCCTTGGCTCTCAGAACATTTGTATCACCTCCATGTACAAGCTTCAGTTTGTCCCACATCTTCTTTGCAGTTTTGCAATCTTTGACATCTTCAAATTCAGCATCAGAGAGTGAGGAAGAAAGGTCTATCACCATGCATTTGTGCTCATGCTTCTCTCTCAATTGATCTACTTTTAAAGCTCCTGTGGGAAACACATATTCAGTATCTAGGAATTGAGTAACATCATTACCAATACCTGATAAGTGGAGTCTTATCCCACTCTACCATGAAGCAAAGTTGTCTTTGTTTAACTTGGGCACATCTTGTCTGTTCATCTTGTGATCTTGACTTAGGTATTGAAACCTTCCTTCTAATCACACAAGCTCTAATACCAATTGTTATTAATAAATAAGAGGGGGGTGAATCATTGGCCTCAAAATTTATCCTTAAAACTTTAACCACTAATCAATAAATCTCAGATTATCCTTTCCCTACAAGATGCATGCCATGAAATACTAGTAATGATTAACTGTCTATCAGCTTTCGTTGTCAATCCTTATTCTCCTTGATTACCGATAAGTAGTATAACTATTTACCAAAACTCAGTAAATAAGTAGAGTATACCGATAAATCCAGAAATGCATACATGAAATGTAAAATAGTAAAGTGATAAACCATAAACACATAACACATGGATTTTAACATGGAAACCCTGTTAAGGGAAAAACCACTGGGACTGGTACCCCAAATGTTCACTCTTATGAAGTGAGCCCTGTTAGGAGCCAACCCTATTAAAGGTTACAAACACACTGTTAAGTGCAACCTTGTTAGAGGATTTTATACATAGAGTTTGTCACTTAGTATCGGGCATCTACTGCTGCCATCCTTGAATCAGCCTCTTTCTTAGACTGTCAATAGGTATCGGGCAAGTCCAATGCTACTTTCATGAATCAACCTTTTTGGCACTCCTTGAGATGTACCTCAATATATAGAAGACTGGTAAGTCCTACTTGGTTAGGAGACTTGATGCTTCAATATTTAAACTGAAAAACTATGACCTGTTCATATTGCAACTTGAATTGTAGATTTTCAGATCTATTTAAGTACAGTACCTCTTTGACCAATGTATCAATTCAATCCTTGTGATCCACACTTTCTGCTCTGTGATGTTGTGCTCACTATTTGGCAGTGTCTATAGAATTCCTTAGCTCTTCACTGCATGAAGTTGTTATTCATCAGTTTCTCTTCAGCATCCTCTTTCTATTCGCTCACCTTAATCCCTTTTGAAAATGAATTAAGCTTGTCTCTTATATAGACATAATATTAATTATTTCTTGGTTATTGATTCTTGGCGTGATAAACAATCTAGCCAATTAGATTTAAAGCATAACTCTTGATTTGTCTCGTAGATATCTTCTTGAAAACTTTACAAATCAGCTTTAAATCAATCACTTATCTTTGGTCGAATAAAACAAAGTAGACAACCAGTTAAGTCTTTATTTAGCTCTTCCAACTAGATATTTTGTCACTTTCTAAAATCTTTGTTCTGTCAGTCACCACTGTAGTTAGTCATCGGTGACAATTGACTGATCCATTGGTGAGACTCTAGTTAGCTTCGTGATCTCCATTTTTTGGGCATCATTGGAATTTTACCCGTCGAGCAACACCTGTATCTTTGGTCATCAGGCACTTTGAGTCTTTAGCTTGTCGGTTAACCATCTAACTTTTCTCGTCGGGCATTCTGTGGTTTTGCTTCATCAAGGAAAATTGTGCTTCTGATTGTCAGGTATCACTGTGACTGTTCTTCTTTACTCTGTCCGTCGGTGTTGTTTGTCACTTGGTGAATACATGACTTTTATGTATTGATGAAAACATAACCTTGGTTCCTTTGGTTCTCTGAAGTCTTTGGCATTATGTACGTGACCATACAGATGATATCAAGTTGACATCAATGAAAATACAATCCATTAACTAATTTAATGACTTGTATTATCTTCAACTTAACATTATCAAACATTTAATCAGTTACATGTCATCAGGTACTTCAGCTCTACTCTCTCCTCAATTTCCTTCTTTGCATCTATATTCTGAGTTGTTATGGCATCGGTTAGAGTGGATAATTGATCAAGTATTGGCTTGTTTTGATCAATATCAACATCGGGTACAATTTGGTGCAAAATGTCTCATGTTGTCTCCAGTACCATGGAGTCTCTATGTTGTTTCTTCAAATTTTCATGTAATGCTTTTCGTTGGCATATTTCTCCGTATTCTTGTAATGCTTCAAAATCAAGTGTAGATGGGTCACACTTTGGAATTTCAATAAGTTCATCCAAGGTGACTTCCATTTTATTCTTCTTTTATTTCTTCTTCTTCTTCTCTGAATCACTAGAATGTAACATCATTGCCAATTTCTTGACTTTCTTAGTTGTGCTCGATGAAGTGACATGTTGTGCTTCTTTCTGTTGCTTGGAATTAGTTTTAGCTTTTTAGGTGTCTACAACTATCTCCACATTCACCTTCACATCGTCGGTAGCACATTTTTTTATTTCCTTAGGAATACCATCTTTCAATTTATCTCCTTCATTGGTGTCCTTAGCTTCATCAGTCTTTGTTTCTGCATTCTTATCTATTGTATCTGCATCTTTTTCTTTATCTCCTCCAGTAACCTTATTAGTGTCTGTTACAACTTGAGTGGCTCTAATGTCTTGTTGACCATCGTTGTTGTCTTTCTTTGCTTCTTCCCCTGCATCCTTGGGAGTTTCCTTTGCAAGTGACTTGCTTGATTCTTGCAACATATTGATAGCTTGTATCAATATTGGCATATTGCCTGGAATATTTACTTGTGCAGTATCAACTTTTGTGTCATGCTCATCGGTTTTGTCCTTTGCAATAGTGACATCTTCATCTTTATTCACTTTCTCTATTGGGTCATCGGTGATGTCAATGACATTAGTATCTGCAATGTTTTCATGTGTGGTGTCTGGCCATGATTCATCTGCAACATCTGCATTCTTTTTGCCAGTTGTAGCATCTTCTTCTTTGTCTAACTCAATAGATGTGTCGTCTTAAGTTTCCTTATCAACATCTTGTTGTTGAAGGTCTTTGTTTGGGCTTTCCTCCTCAGTAGGTCTATTCATAATCTTGCACCATTTATTATGGTTGTCTTGTTCAAGCTCTATAAGATTTCCCTCAAGAAATTTATATTCTCTCAGCTTCGGTGAGAACTCCTTTTTGTACTTCTCCTTTATTTCATCTATTTCTACCTTCTTTGATTCAGGTGGCATGAGAGAAACAAGTACTCTCTCTCTTATCTCTTTTTCATTTTTCAAGGAAAAATTCCGATGGGAGTATAGTCTATCCAAGAGTTCCCTTGGTACATGACTTCCTTCAAACTAAATTGGTACATATTTGAACTTGTACATTTTTTCTATGATGGCATCCTCTACTTTATTCTGATCTTCTGGGTCTAATTTCAACCATTTTCTAATCTTTGAATCTGTGATAGATCCAAAATTTGTAATAGATTTGCATATGTCATCAATAGATTCAAGAGCTTGTACCATGACACTTTTTGCCTCCATAACTTCATCTTTCTTGGTATCTTCAATGTCCTCTCGAGTTCTGATGAAATTCCTTCCTCTTTTGTTTTGCCCTCTCTTTGGTGTCGCAGCTTTCCTTTTGTATGTCCTGACCTTTCCTTTCTTTAAAGGTGAAGGAGTAGAATCCTTTGATGTTTGGCTTCTTGTCCTAGAAGAAGCTATTGTCTTTGGCTTCTTGGTTGGTGGAGGAGGTGGTGAATCTGACTTTGTCTCCTCAGAGTCATCATTTTCCTCTGTGTTACCGATAGACACATGTTCTTTGGTTTCTTCCTGTTGTTCAACTTCTTCATCCTGTTCACCTTCTTCCTCAGTTTTTGATAGTATCTTTTTGAGATTCTTCACCATCTTGTCCTTCTTTCTAATAATTTTCTTAACAACCAGGCCAGATTTTATTCTTGCCTTGGCCTCTTCATATGTTCCAAATTTTGGTTATTTCTTATCCAATGGTCCATTGATCAAGGCATCAATTGCCTTAGTTACCAGATCAATGTTGATCTCATACTCTTATCATTGTAACCATGTTGTCCTTGGTACAGTAGGTTTGATGTATGTATTGCCTATATCAACCATGAAGCATATCTCATCCTTATACTTTTCAATGGGTTGCTCGGGGATCCTTACTCTCTTTTGCATTCAGTTTTTGAATACAGTGAAGTATTCATCCATGACTATTTCAAAGTTATCTCCCAGGGTGGCTATGTGCTCACTGATTTGCATGGTAACCAGTTTGGTGCTATCCCATTTCACATCTCCTACCGATGGGAATGTTTCTTGAAAATAAAAGAAAATACACATTATTAGTGAGCCCAACTTACAAGTGTTTGACTTTGCATTCCTAATAGTCTTTAAGTTATCCTTCAATTGATTCAGGAGTAGTTCAGATAAGTCCAATTGTGTTCCCTTCTTCACAAATTTCTAGGCTATGTCTAGTAGAACTGATGCTATGTTGTTCAATTTGCTTTCTTGGAAGAAGTTATAGCCTAGAATGCATGCATCAAATTTGATCTCATCATCTCTGCAATCTTGCAGTGTATGAAAGATCAAACGTCTTCCAAGAGTAAAACCCTAGCTGGTATGTGTGAAAATGCTCCAGCGTCATCAGGTTGTGAGGAAACCTCAGGATGGATCTTGTAGTTAGGTTCCTCACATGCCAAATTCTTGATGAGCTTGAACTCATCCTTCTTTGTGTTCTTGGATTTCATGGTTCTTGATGTCGAGGCCATTTTTAAGAAATTTAGGGCTTCCTGTGAAATGCGTGAAAATAGAGTTGTCAGTTCTATAGAACTTGTTGTATACTCTTGCAATGATTCCTAATCTTCTTTGGAGTGTTGTGTGTTGATTCGTGGTCACTCTGTAACTTAGTTTCTTTCTACTCAAAAAATTTCCTTGGTCGCTCTACTCTGGTTGTCGTGAATAATGAGTTGTTATGTTTCCCTATTTATAGTTGTTGCCCTAAAATGCGTGTCATAAATTCTAACCAAATCCTTGGTGTATGAAGATGAAGTTCGTCGATGAAGAATTCACTTTCCTTCGGTGACGCTCATAACATTTTAGAACAGTCGTTATTCCTTTTTCTTTTACCGATGGGTTTTGGTGTCACAGATGACTTTTTCACTTTTCTTGTTTACCGACGAGGCTAAGTTTACATTTAGAAACTTTTCTTTTAACTGACACTTCTTGGTAAATTTAGGTTGTCTTAGCTTTGAGTGTATACTGACGGGTTTCAATATGAATACCCGATAGCATAGTTATCAAAGATTTCAATAAGTAATACCATGATGCATCTTTACTTATGCAAATTTGGCATTTTATCAACATATTATAGAACTGATGTAAAATAATACCTTGGGGTAATGCAGTTCCATACTTACTTGTTCTGCTTAGGTGGGGGTGGTGATGTCACCAGATCCACTGGATGGGGTGTCACCATTTGTAATGCTTGATCCAACTTCATAATTGTTTGAAGCTCTTCTCCACATTTTGTCTCTATCTCTCCATATATCTTCAATGGTGTTTCCATTGGGATATGTGCTTGTCTTTGTCATTTGGTCTCTGCAATCCTTTTTGAGAAGACCAACTTTATGACAGTGTTGTGTGCATAAATATTGTCACACTTCTATGAATCATTTCATTCAAGTTTGCTCAAGAATGAGGCCTCAAATATCGATCCATAGCTCTCTAGTCATGGATGTGTAAAAATGTAAAATGAAGGCCCTCAGATAGACCTAGTTGTGTCTATTGCAAATACCCCATGAAACGAGAGATTCGAATGCATCAAAATGAGATCTAATCTATATGATTGCAATGCATAAAATGAAATTAATCTAAATGATAACAATGCATATTAATCTATGAAAGGAAATGCAAATGCAAGATTAATCTATGAAAATAAACATGAATCTAATCTACATGAGTAGCCATGAATGCAAGAAGAATGAGACAAGAAGAGAGAAGTTGCAATATCCAAGCTCAAATGTTCAAATGCTCCTCCAAAATTGTTTTCCAAACCTGCAACATAACAATACAAAAAATTATAATATGAAAATGAGAAGGAGAGGTCTCCTTTTAAAGAAAAGTGAACAATTGAGATTAAGAGGCAAAAAATCAAAGGCTACGATTAAGAGGCAAAAACCCACCACTTAGAAAGATGTGAAGAAAAAGGGATTTTTATTTAATTCATTTCCTTTTTCAACAAATAAAGTGCTTTAAGTGGGGATTTTTATTTATTTAATTAAAAGAGAGGTTTTCTTTCAATTAAATAAATTAGAAGAATTTTATTTAATTAAATGGGAGGAATTGAATTTAATTAAATAAGAAGAATTTAATTAAAAGGGAGATCAAATCTTTTAATTAAATAGAAGGAATTTTATTTAATTAAAAGAGAGATTAAATCTTTTAATTAGATAAAAATGATCAAACCTTAGGAAATATTGAAATAATTGAATTAATTACAATTTGATCAAGGGAATTAATTTGAATTGAAAATGTTCTAAAGCATTGATTCAGGAAATTTGATAAATTGATAAATGGGGCCCGAAGTCTAGGCGACCATTTTAGGATGCATACATTTGCCCCTCTTTGACAAATGTGTGGTCGACACGGGAACACATGTAGTCAAAGAATGCAGTTGAAGTGTGACGTCAAAATGGGATCACAAAACAACCCAGACATGTGGTCGAAATGTGAACACATCAGGACAAAAATAAACACAATTGAAAAAGACAAAGTCAACACCAAAATAAGTAATTGACATGTCAGAGAAAAGAATCTCAAGCAAGACTGATATAATTGATAAATCTGAATCAAAGATTGAAGTTTGATAGGTACTGCCCCCTCGTGATCGAAATCGAAATGAGATAGAGGAGAAACAACAAATTGATATCCTCAAGAATCAAGAATGAAATACAATGCAAGCTAGATTAAGATGAATATGCAAGCTAAGCTATGAAAAATGAAAGAACAAGTATTACAAAGCCTCCTAGTTAGGCTAGATGAATTAATCTAAAGCATAAAGGAAATCTAAGTTAAGAATGCCATGATAATGCAAGAAATGAAACTATGATAACATGTAAATGCAAAAAATAAGAATGTTCCAAATCTTCAAAAAGCACCAAAGTGACCTAGAAAACTTGCAGCATAACATTAGCATCAAAAACCTAAGATATGAAAATGAAGGAGAGAGCTCTCCTTTTATAAGAAATGAGATGAAATGGACCATTGAGATTAAGAGGCAAAAGTCTTAATCAAGGGTGGAGAAAAAAGGAAGCTTGATCCTTGTGCACAAATATCCTCCAATAGGAAAATAAGAGTTGACTTTTGTGTCCCACATAAGACAAAAAGTGCTTTTTCCCTTTTTATAAAATAAGAATAATATTTTTTCCCTTTTGTGTCTCAGCTAGAGCTATAAAGCCTATAACCTTGCTAGTAAACCATGCAATGGGAGATTCAATGAAGACAAGAGCAAGAATGCCAATATCCTCAAGAATCAAGAATAAAATGTAATGCAAGCTAGATTAAGATGAATATGCAAGCTAAGCTATGAAAAATGAAAGAACAAGTATTACAAAGCCTCCTAGTTAGGCTAGATGAATTAATCTAAAGCATAAAGGAAATCTAAGCTAAGAATGTCATGATAATGCAAGAAATAAGAAATATAAAGCATAAAGGAAATCTAAGCTAAGAATGCCATTAATTAAAAGAGAGCATGTTCTCTTAATTAAATAAGATTTTTATTTTTATTTTTTCTCTTTTAAATTAAATAAGGCTTAAACCTTAGAAAATATTGAATTGATTATGATTTGATCAAGGAAATTG
>MU224312.1:788764-809031 GCA_018584345.1 Thuja plicata | reverse complement strand
AGGAGAGGTCTCCTTTTAAAGAAAAGTGAACGATTGAGATTAAGAGGCAAAAAATCAAAGGCTACGATTAAGAGGCAAAAACCCACCACTTAGAAAGATGTGAAGAAAAAGGGATTTTTATTTACTTTTTCATTTAATTTATTTCCTTTTTCAACAAATAAAGTACTTTAAGTGGGGATTTTTATTTATTTAATTAAAAGAGAGGTTTTCTTTCAATTAAATAAATTAGAAAAATTTTATTTAATTAAATGGGAGGAATTGAATTTAATTAAATAAGAGGAATTTAATTAAAAGGGAGATTAAATCTTTTAATTAAATAAGAGGAATTTTATTTAATTAAAAGAGAGTTTAAATCTTTTAATTAGATAAAAATGATCAAACCTTAGGAAATATTGAAATAATTGAATTAATTAAAATTTGATCAAGGGAATTGATTTGAATTGAAAATGTTCTAAAGCATTGATTCGGGAAATTTGATAAATTGATAAATAGGGCCCAAAGTCTAGGCGGCCATTTTAGGGTGCATACAAGTGTAAGCATGCCATTCTGGGGTTAGTCCAGCCTCTAGAATTTCTAATCCACTATCTTATACAGTTTGTAGCAATGTGACCATATCTTCCACATGTTGTATAATTTGTCCAAGTGTTGTAATCCCATACATACTAATTACCGACTCTCTTCGGTTGATAGGGAGTTTCTTGACCTTTTGGCTTCCATGCTTGCCTTTTCTTTTTCCAGCATTCAAGAGTTGTGTGCCCATTCATTTTGCATGTAGGACAGTATTTTTCCATGTATATTTCCTTCTTTGGTTGTTTCATCTCAGACTTACATTCATATGCTTTATGTCCTTTCTTGTTATATTTATAACAAAATCCTATGAATGAAGATGTAGATTTAGGAATACCTTTCATTTTTCCTCTGCATACATTTGATGTATGGCCTTGCTTTCCACAGTGATTGCATGTCAGATTTCTTGGTCTTGAATTTGTATAGACATTCTTTGGATCAGTTTGATTTGATGATTCTCCTTTCTCGGTAAAACCTAGACCGGTATTGTTGTGGACTCTTTGTTGTCCTTCAAGAAAATCATCCATTCTTTTATTGCTTTCTTTAGCTTTCTTCATAATTTCATTATGTTGTTGTTGAATTCTTATTTCATATTTTAACTTTTCATTCTCATCCCTCAATTCACCGATAGCTTCTATTCTTTCAACGTGTTCAACATTTTGTTGTTTGCTTCTTGACTCGTAAGAATAATCATATTTGTAATCTCATGGTGATGCTCTGTAAGTCTTTGTATTTCAGAATTTTTTTCTTGTAGCTTTTCTGTGATCTTTCTTCTATGATTAATAGCTAGTGTTCTTTATTGCTTAGCTTGTCTAGCATTGTTCATGACATCAATCATCCTTATCATCTGTATCTCTTGAATGATTTGTAGAGATTTGACTTGTCCAGCCAGATGGAGATTGATTTTAGTTGGGCTTCTGATGATTTCTTCTGATGTATCTAATACTTTGCTTGTAGTTGATCTTGAAGATTGAAAGAAATCTGGTATCTCTTCCTCATGATAATCTGTCTCATTAAAACGAGATGCCGTATTCTTTCTTTCATCTAGCAGTTGTCTCATATTGATTCTAACTTCTTTATACTGTTCATAGAACATCTAAATTTCAAGATTTTTGTTCTCAATATTTTTATCAAGTCTGTACTTCTCCATTGTATGATCTTTTCTCTTAAGCCTTTAAAATTTCTAAGAAGAGACTTAGCTCTGATACCAATAGTATGTACTGAGAGGGGAGGGGTGAATCAGTACCTCCAAAACTTTTGTATCTCTTTTATCAATTAACCTTTGTAATCAATTGTATATCTATTCAAGCTGATCTATACTACCTTGATGTGAGTTGTATCAATTAATAACTTTAACATACATGTGAACATTCATAGAAACATTCATGAAAGTAATTTGACATATAACACAAGATATAATATCGTAGAAAACTCCTGTTAGGAAGTAAAAACTGCGGTGGGGATGGCACCCACAAAATATTCACTATCTACAGATTGGAAGGGGTCGGTTAAGGCTTACAATTTGATCACTTCTGATGATCTACCTTGTAAAGAGTATCGGTGGAGACCCATTAAATTCTACTTTTTTAGGAGCTTTAGCAACACTGTTGAGTGTGCACTCGGTTAAGAGATTTGTTGTTGGACTGTTAAGTCCACCTTTCTTGAAAGGATTTTTAGAATTTGCTCCACTTGTTAGAATGATAGAAAATTAAAAATTGACCTGTAAATACAATCTCCTATTGCTGATACAGATCTAATTTAGTTTACATGAAAAATATTATCGCCTAATTTTGATTGAATAATACCTCTGATTCTCGATATGCTTTGTTCTTAGTTCCTGCTAACCAAATTCACCTTTTGTTGTTCTTGTTCTTGAAACTCTCAATCTGATCCATAGATGTGCTCATTTGCTTCATTCATAATCTCTTTCATATTTTCACACACATTAATGAATGATTTCATCATCTATTTATAAATGGATTGACATCATCAAGTTTCGATAAAAACAATGTTAACTCTAAGATTAGGTTTACAACTTGTACCTAGATCTCCTAGTCTATGTGTTTTAAATCAAATAGACTGATTAAAGAACTTACATTCATGTTCCTTGTCTCTAAAGAAATGGATTTAAAACAAATAAATATCCTATAAATAGAATAAGATTTTCTTTATCTGGCGTGGAAGTCAGATCCACTTTTTGTGGGCTGCAACTCACTTTCAGTTCTATTTGTCGGTTGTGCTCTGACTATCCTTTGGTTTTATTCTGTCGATTGCACTTTACTATCTCATTGGTCTACACTGTATCTTGCACATCAGGTTCCTCTGTTGGGTTCCTTTTTATCTTTCCATCTTTGCAATTTTGGTTTACACACTAAGTTGTTTCGTCAATTCTATTTGCACTTAGTCATCTTCGGTGATCTCTTAATATTTGATCTTTGGTTTTCTCTTGTCCTGTCTTTCGGTGTATGCTTACCAAAAGTGTTGTTTGTATACTAATGGAAAACTAATTCCATCACCTTAAAATCTAACAGATATAAATAAAAAGATCAAAATTAGAGCTTATGATGATCAGGAACGTCCTTCTAAAGGTATGATTACTCTCCCCATTAGACTAGGTCAAGCAACACAAGAAACTCCAATCCAAGTGTTGGACTTAGAGTTAGGATACAACATGCTTGTGGGGAAACCATGGATTCATTCCATGCAAGAAGTACCATCCATATTTTATTAATTCCTTAAGTTTCCTCATGATGGAATAGAAATCACCATGCCAGGTGGTAGAGATCATTTCCTATATTTTACCAACCTAAAAGGATCCACTTCCCACCTACCCAATAACAAGAAGCATTCATTTTTCCTCATCTCAACACATAGATTATGCTAGTCTCTCAAAAAAAACTATTGAATCCACATCGAAACTCAAGATCTAAATTTAGGAGAATGGATGTGGAGAATATACCTATGCAAACTCTTTATATGTATCCAAGTTACCTATCTTGCCATGTACTTATGCAAAACCAAGACAGCCTCTTGGGGGGAAATAAAAACTAGAAATTGTCTTTTAACCAATGGTTTTCATAAGATAGGGTGACCTACATGAAGAAAAAATTGAAGATGATATATCTTCTTGGCTATACATAGATGAAGAACACCCTAAGGTAACTATTCCAAGTAACAAATATGGACGTGGGTATACTATTGTCTGGAAGCAAGGATATAACAGATGCTCTAGCCTAGGAAATCACAATCAAGGAATCTTTCAGCTAATAGCACCTACTCAAAACCCAAGGTTTTAATGCTTAGGGTATCGGCCATCGAAAGAAAGTAGTTTGGGTATCTTGTTACTCCCTGATAATGATGCTTGTCTATACTATGAAGTTGAGGCATTTGAAGAATACCACTCAGATACATACTCTCAAAAATATGAGTTGGATAGCCTAAACACCACCAGTACCCTCCACCTCAACAATGGCATTGCTCTCTTATCCCTACAAGACAAACATATAGATCACAAAGCATGGATCAAAAAATTCTCGAACAAATCTGAACCCTTGTCCTCATCCTCATCAAAAACCCATGAATCCATTTTTTATTCATATATCAACACCTTGACCAAACTCCATATTTCCTCCTTTCAAACCAAGGATAGCATAGCCTTGGTCTACTCTATATTAATGGATTGGGAACAAAATAATCCACTAACCATCAACATATTTGAGAATGACAAAGCAATAGCTAAGTTCTTAGGACTGAGACAAGGCATACCAATGGGATACCATCAAGAAGGATTCAGCGTTGACTTTGACAAAGAAAAATATTTTGGGGAGTTATGTCAATCCTCCAGTCGCAAAAATGAATATAAAGAAAATATAAGGTTCTTAGCTGAAAATTGAAAGGCACCTTCCAACCATAAAATAGTAAAAATAAAAGATGCACCCGAAGGTGAGAACCTCTTTAAGGCCCCTGAGGATGGAGATATTTTCATACTCCCTGTCAGTGAAGAAAAATCACCACTTATGGCAAAGAAGACACAAACCATCCACATAGGCACTAAAGAGACCAAAAGATTAATTCACTTGGTAGATTCATTAACAACATAGGAAAGAGAATAGTTCATACAATTCTTCAAAGATAGGAAAATCAAATTTTTTTTTCATAATTTTATATGCCTAGATTAGATCTAGAACTAGTACTTCATCATCTACCATTGAAACCAAGGGCGAATCCTTATAAGAAAAAGCTCCACAAAATGCATTCCAAAATTTTATTACTAGTAAAAGTGAATCTCAAGTCATCGACTATGTTAATTAGATATATAATCTCGTGCTTATATCCAAACATAATGGAGACATCAGAATCTATACAAACTTCAGGGACCTAAACTTGGCATGTACAAAGGATGATTTTCCTTTACCTAAGATAAACATGATTATTTACCTCAGTTTTGGGTACAATGTGCTATCACTCATGGATGGATTCTCTGAGTATAAACAAATAAAAATTTCACCAAAGATCAGTACAAAATAGCATGTACTTATACATGGGGCACCTACTGTTGGTGTGTCATACCCTTTAGTTTGAAAAATATCAGCGCCACATATAAAAGTTCCATGACTACTATTTTCCATGGTATGATGCACATAAAAATGGAGAATTATGTAGATGACATATTAGAAAATTCATTAGAAAGGAATCTTCACATGTCTGTATTAGAACCTGTATTTGACATACTTCAAGAATACAAGGTCAGTCTAAACCCCAAAAAGCGTGTCTTTGGGGTAACTTCAAGAAAATTATTGGGATTCATTATCTCACACAAAGGAATTGAGATAGACCCTAAAAAGATACAACAAATAATTGAGATGCCTCTACCAACAACACTCAAGATCCTAAGAAGTCTACAAGGTATCTTACAATCAGTCAAAAGGTTTATCTCACACTTGGTAGACAAGTGCCATCCATTTCAATATCTACTTCACAAAGGCATAAAATTTGAATGGACAGAAGAGTGTCAAAATACATTTCAAATACTAAAAGAATATCTTCTCTTAGCACCAGTCTCGATGTTTCCTATTCCAAATTAGCCCTACTATTGTACATTTCAGCTACAGAGCACTCACTAGGGGCACTATTGGCACAAAATAACTCAAAAAGAAAGGAAAGGGCCATATAATACTTCATTCGAACACTTGTGACTTATGAACTCAAATATAATGCTATTGAAAGAGAATGTTTGGCTATATTTTTTACTTCCCAAAAAATCAAACACAACATGTTGAGTTACAAAACAATCCTTATTGCAAAGATTGACCCATTAAAATATTTGTTGAGCAAAGAAACATTAATAGGGAAGCTTTCCAAATGGGTCATGATACTAGGCAATTTTGACATAGACTATGTACACAGAAAATCTATTATTAAAGGTCATGCGATCACTAATACATTTGGGCCTATTTTCTGACGGTAATCTTTGATTAAGGGGCAAATTTTATGAAATTGTTTTTTTTTTTAAATTTGTTCCCAATACTGTCGCAATTTCGACGGTTTTCGACACACATTAAAAAAAGACAAATGATCAAATTCATTTTTATTTTATCACATGAAAGCAGTGCCCCAAAGGATGTAGCTCTGCGCATGGAAGCTGACACCATTCCTTGGAAGTCGAATGTCGTGAAGCCTTGAACAGTGGTACATACAGCACATACTGAGAATTCATAGGTATCTCCCCTTATATGTAGAAAACATCTTCTTTCTGTCATAAAATGAAATCTTTGCATAGTTTCTAGTCGACTGTGATTTCACCGTGACCTTAATGTTTGAACCCACATATATTTTTTTACAAATTTGTTTATTTTTTTACAATGTGCATCATCATATAGAAAGAAAAAAGGATTTCTTCTATGCATATTTTATCTCTATCCGCGAACCATAGCCTTTGTAGTTTTAAAGATATGTATCATTTTTGGGCTTCAAGGCTATGGTTTGGTATAAGAAACCCTTAGTGAATGTGTTTGGAATTATCACATGTCGTGACTTGTGTCGTGACATGAGCCGTGGTTTTTCTTTCACTATCTTGGCATACTTAGGGTTTTAAAGTCTCTAAACTTACGGTGGTTTTAATGCTTCTAATCTTACCGTGGTTCTTCATGCCTTATTATCAAT
Organism: Thuja plicata; assembly: GCA_018584345.1. Classification (NCBI taxonomy): domain Eukaryota; kingdom Viridiplantae; phylum Streptophyta; class Pinopsida; order Cupressales; family Cupressaceae; genus Thuja; species Thuja plicata. Next base: position 802,302 of record MU224312.1, on the reverse strand, counting down.
TTCATTTATGTTGGTCACTATCCAAGGATTTTTTATAGCAGCATGGTCTCCTCTTGTTATTGCATCAAGTGATTAGTCCTAGATGCCCTCTCCCAAATGAACTAATTGGAAAGGACCAAGATTATGCCAACACAACCCTAATTAGGGTTTTCCCTATCTACCGCTTACCATAATTAAATGTCAACCAATTACAATAAGGATCCTATCCATGGGATAATGAAAAAATTACATTTTTTCAATACATATCCTTTTAAGGATTGACCAATGATAAAACTCAGTAGGTGTAATACATTAAATGCATTTCTCTTTCCACTTGGAATAACTAGAATGGTGATAATGAAGGTGTATCAACATAGCATGTTTATCTTGTTTGAACTCCATCTTTCCATCCTCTTTGTCTTGGAAATATTCTCATTGAAGTGTTCTTGAAACTGCTTGTACTTGAAATAACTTTTAACTTGATGTCTTGGCCTTCATCCTTCATGAATTTATACTTGCAGATTTTCATCTTCTCATAAAATTGCCTTGTCTTTGCATTTGACTTGCAGCTTGACTTTACAACCTTAAATTCCTTCCTATACTTTGCATGGCATTTGAAATTTCATGTCAATTTTTAAACTTACAATCATCCTTTCACATGAAGGAGCTTGACCTTCAATATCTTCTTGCTCGTAAAAACATCATTATCTTCATGTGACATGGGTGCTGCCTTATGATTAGAACTGTTGTTGCAAAAATAAGAATATAGATCTATATCCACTAGGTGTATGCTCAACTGACTCTCCCTCAAAGGCAAATCATGATCTCCATGATGAAAATTGTGTGTATACTTAATAATTAACAACAAACTTTCAAGATAAACACATTAAGATGGAAGAAAATGCATGTACAGTCATTGTTTATGAAATAAAATCAGAGAAAGTGTAGTGAAAACAACATTTTATTGATTTAAAACTTATATCTCCTTATCACTTTGAACAAAACCATATTCCTCTCTATAATTAAAATGAACATAGGTCTCTTTAGACCCAAACATCAACCAACCACCTTTTAAAACTATCCTCAAACTGACTGAGACAGTTAAAACCAATTTTTCCATCCTAATGATTCAATTCAAATTGTCATAAAATGGATTCTTATTAAAAGTACATATTGCTGGATTCCAAGTGAATGGTTAAGATCATAGATGACTATTATGGAAATGAATTCATGTAGTAATCGGGTACTAAGAAACCTATGTTTGATGTTTTATGACTGCATTACTTTAGTTGTATGAAACTAACAATATTACTAGTTGGTTGACTATAATGGTATATAGATGACGAGATTGTTGTAGATTGTAAATGGAATAGTTGGGTAAAATGAATGTAAGTTTATAATATTAGTTTTAATTTTTAGATTTTAATGCAAAGGAAATGTTAGAAGAATACTAATATGTATAGTTCTTAATGCAAATCTAATAATATTCTATGGGGTAGAATATGATGTTAGAGTAGAATGGAGTATATTGTAATCTAAATTGAATCACTTAAAAGGATTACTATGTATGAGATTCATGATATGAATGGGTACTCTTGAATGTACTCATATTAAAGGAATTAAGGATATCAAGTAAAAGTTATGTCCATTAGATTAATTTCATTAATTAAAATTATTGAATGTGTTAGTGTAAGAATTGGTTGAAATGGGAGTAGTAGTAGGAAACATGTGTTTCTTCTCCTCTCAATAGATCTATAATTATTTTTTAAAACAAGAAATTAGATCATCGTGTGGCCTATGGTGGATTTTTTAAACTTGGATTATTTGGTTGATTGTGTAGAGAATTTCATAATTCTGGGATATATATGTAGATTTATTGATCAAACTATTTTCATATTGCATCACCACCCATGCCTCGAGTCCCTGAGGCCTATATAACATGTTTTCAATACTATCAATGGATTCCAACTAAATTTTTCATTATGGTACCATTGGAAATAACTTGTTACTAAATGAACCTTGTTAAGCAACTTTTTAAATTTGAAAAGTTGCTCAACAATTGTTGTGGAACTTTTTCAATTCTTTCATTTTGTGAAAAAATAAATAGAAAAACACTTTATAACAACATAAAATAACCTACATATTCCTAAAATAGGATAATTTAACCTTATTACATCATAAAGTTCCATGGAAGCCTCATTGGAAACTTTTGCTTTCACATAGAAATGTTGACAATTTTGGTACAGTTTTACATTTTGGACCAACTATGACCTTCCATGACATGGGTTAGTTATAAATACCTTAAAAATGGTCCTTGGGACCCTATTTTACACAAACCAAAACATAAAAAGATGATCATTACATCAGGAGGTATAAAAATGACTACGTACTCCTGCACCATACACCTGGCCTAGAAATAAATTGAAGTCCCTTTGAGGACCATGTTGCACTAAAAAATATTTGGAACGTCTTTTTCCTAGCCTCCAAATGATGTATCTTTTTGGTATACCCTTCCATTGAATACACCAAACCTTCCTTCCTAGGTGCACTAGTATAGGGCTTTGTCAACAATATACTTCCAAACACTTCCAGCTCCTACCAATGGATCCTACACCATCCAAGTAAACTATCATGACATACCAAGTCATAGAAAGTGTCCCTCCTTTGGGTGGAACTCTGATACCTTGACTGGTCTGACCACCATGTACCCTCAATCAACAATACCTCTTCAATCAAAGATCTTCATCTTCAATCCATTCATACCCCTGCAACTAAACACATATGGCACATATCATACATCTTTTAGAATCTCCCCACAAGTCGCATTAACCATAGTAAGTGGGGGAGTCTTATATATTCATGGTGTCTTCAAAGCAATTTCTGATTGCACAGGAAGACCCTGTATAGGAACAGTCAATACAAAATTGACTTTCTTTGTTCAAAACTTCACAAAATAACGCAAACTTTTCATGGAAATGAATAAAAATTTAAACCAATACTATTTCAATCCATTCCCAATCAATATTTCATAGAATGAAGATTTTATGAACACGAACACAGTGACTATGTCCTTACGGCAGAGAATAGACAGTTTGCAAGGAATTAAAAGTTTGTTGATTTAAACTTTATTACTCTACAAAACTCCCTAAAACTCCTCTCTTACTCTCATTCACGCTCACACTACCCAAATACACTTCTACTAACCGGTTGACAGTTACAACTCCCTTCCAAACCACTTGCAGTCAGTTTAATGACTGTTACATTTAGTATATTGTTGTCAAGTTGACAACATAGTTGTCAACTTGACAACTCTCCATTCCTTTATCATTGTATTTAACTCTTTGAAGGCCCTTTATGATTATATCCTAACACTAAAGACATAAGAAACTATTTTAACATGGGGGCATACACTTTTAACATGGATCCTAGTAAAAAAATCCTTACTAGAGCTACATGCCATATTTCTTCTTTGTTCTTGCATGCTCCATGTTTGTGAAACCTATGCCAATCTTGTTGGTCCTTTTGTCTTGATATTTCAAACCAATAAGATTCTATATCCTGGGGGATTGGTGTGATCTTATCTCTTTTATGTCTTATTAAAATTCTTTTGATACTATCTTATGCTTTACCAAGAGTATGATTGCAAGGTCACACTCTTTCTACAATAAGGCCTATATAGTGTTAAGAATTATATCCTCGTACAATTTCACACTCATTTTGGGATCACTTTGGGGGTTTTCCCTTGTGCTCTTGCTAAATGATTGATTATGCTTATTCCTTGGCCAAATTTTGAAACCTAACTCACTAATGGCCATAAGTTTTCTGAGTAGAAAAATATTTCTCATGTGCAGATTCTAGATCTGTCAAAAATGGATTGCAAATTCACAAACAGAAGACTATGACAAAAAAATTTCCATACTTTGAAGAGAAGAAAAACTTGGTCACCGTCGATCTACTCTAGTGATTGACACTTTTTTGCCATATTTTTGGAAGAATGATTTGTAGGAAATCCTAATTTGGAACCTGCTCATGAAATCTGTGTCAAACACCTTCAGGTTGGTGGTGCCTATTGACGTAGAACCATAGGGAATACCCTTGTTGAGGCTTTGTAGCATAAATGAAAGTGACTATTATGAATGGTGACTTTGAGTTGGGTAACTTTCCTAGCCTCATATCTCATTCCATGGTCTGGAACAAATATATTAAGCATGTATAATCCCTTTCAAACCTTTGGTGAGTTTATGTAAGGCTTGGGGTGTAATCTCCATGTTTGAGTCATTAAAATGGATCATTAAGATGGATCAAGAAATACATGTTAAAAGTAGTAAAAAGATGAAATCTAAGACTCCTCTCTTACTCTCATTCATGCTCACACTACCCAAACACCCTTCTACTAATCGGTTGACAGTTACAACTCCCTGCCAAACCGCTTGCAGTCAGTTTAATGAATGTTACATTTAGTATATTGTTGTCAAGTTGACAACATAGTTGTCAACTTGACAACTCTCCATTCCTTTATCATTTTATTTAACTCTTTGAAGGCCTTTTAGGATTCTATCCTAATTTCATTTGTGATAAGAAAAAGGTGAGGAACAGTCTACATGTCAACTTGTGGAAATTAGGGTCAACTTGCGGTAATAAGGTCTTAATAGAGTATCCATGATGAAATTAGGGTCATTAGGGTGATAGTTTCAAAATTTATAAAAGTTTTCAAGATGCAAAAAAAGCTTCAAGCAACATTTCTTGCAACCAAATTGTCAATAAGTGTCATATGTGTTCAACTTTGTGTTCATGAGTGTTGGAAGAATTTTTTTTTTTTATTAAGGCCTAACATGTCCATTTTCATGATTTTGGATCAATTTGGGATCAAACAGGCACTTAAGGAAGAAATCGTTATCCCACCAGAAGTGAAGTTTGTCATCGATGGCAATTGTTTTCCAGGAGCAGGACATGGAACCAATACTAGAGGTAAGAATTCTGCTATTATTATCAAGCCTAATATTCAAATGTCCATTTCTATTGATAAAGAGAAGGATATCCTTAGGAACTCTGCAATCTTTTTGGTAGCCCAAGACATTAGTAACCTCCCATCAAGAACCTTCCTCAATGACTGAATGATAAGTGGAATCTTAACCTAGACTGTACTACCTAGAGTAAATATCTTGTGAAACTATGGAACACCCCTGCTAAACCTAAAAGGCTTTGATTCATGTGGCATTTTCTTCTGCATAGGTTTTTTCTTAAGAAACCGTCTAAAGAGCCAAATGTCTTCTCTTTCTGTTATGAACCTGAGTTTATCCTACATATCTTCTTTAATTTTCATTTTTATATAGTCGTGTGGAGCCTATTTGGACTGGAACTAAACAGTAACTTTCATATTCTGGATATCTTCTCTGGGAAGTTGATGGGATTGGATAAAAGATGTAATATTTTCTAGTCAACTCTTTCCTTTCACATTCTCTGGCATATTTGGAAATTTAGGAATGATGATATTTTCAATAGTAAAAGTAGAGTTCTTACTGAGTCTCTACAAAGACTCATTTCATTTAATGTTGCCTCACGGGTCACCATGATTTTGCAGGTGAAAGAACACAAAGCGCTGAAATTAATCAGAGAAGTAAGGAATGTGCTTGACAGAGAGTAGATTCCCTATAAGATGTCTACCAAAGCTAGGGTGGACTTTGATTATGATATCGCCATAGGGAATATGCTGAAGAAAGATAAAGGAGTTGTGACTACACAAGAAAACACCTCATCAGCATCCACTATGGCTGATAAACAAGAGGAAGGGAACAATAATTCAATAGGATCAAGCCAGGTACCTCAAGATGAGACATCATTTGGTATACCCATTGTGCAAGGTCCTATGATCGGATCCCAATATCAAGTACCCATCTCTATGTTCCCTCCACTACCCTGGGAGGCTTATATGTTGAATCCATACAATTATATATTTCAGGACAACCTAAATCTTAAATGGGTGGATCATCAAATGCCATGGACAATATGGTTCCCTAGATAGAGGTTATTTAATAGTGGTCTGTAGTTCTAACATTTTGTAATTAGTATGGTTCCTTTTTGGTTACATGATAATTTGACTCCCTCTTTATGAAAAGGGAAGATGTAATTTTTGTAATTTTGTAATCTGGTACTTGATACTATTGTAAACATTTGATGAGCTCTTTTTTTATTATATTATAATATATATTTAATAGAAAAAAAATATTGACTGTTCCAACATTTTCATTATTTTTTTATTGTTATAGCGTTGATAGGGCCTTTGCAATGAATTAAATTCCACCAATAGGCATTGTAATGGTTGGCGATAGGAGTTAAATTCATCTTAGAATAGGCTTTATTTATTTCCATGTAGAATCAAGCAAGTTATTGACATTTTTCTCTATGGCAGTGCCAATAACCCGTGATACATATTTAGCACTTTTAGTGCATTTGACACTTTTAAATGGCTCTAATGGCCAAATTACAATCATTTGTACCTTATAGGTATTTAACAAATCTCATCTACACCTAGGATCCTCAAGTGACCCCCAAGGTGCACTTCTAGCCTCCAAATGCCTTCATGGCTTACATCATTGATCCTTTTACAAAGGATTTACATACCAATCGAAACATTATTCAAAGCATAATCAAAGGAGCAAATACGGTCTTATTACAATTTGAATGACCCTTCATGGTCATGTTTATCTTTCATCCCCCTTAGGATCTATCAATAAAATACATTTGAAATACAGGTACCCCCCTCAGCACATCAATGACCTCTTGGATCGACTCCACAATGTACATTACTTCACTAAGATTAACCTCAAGCTAGGCTATCAAGTTAAGGAATTTGGTGAATATTTTCTTTTGTGAAGGAATTTGGGTTGGAAGGCATTGGGAAAAGAACCAATAGTTTGGTTAACCCCTTATGCACTTCTGATATATTATGTGTATAATATATATGATATTTTATTTTGATTTACAAACTAGTATATTATCTAAATATCTTTCTTTCTTGCCACAATAGGTCTGAGTTTGAGGTGGAAGACTACAATAGAAGAAGTATTTCAATTTGGTATACTATACTAAAACATCATTTCATAACTAACTTTTCAATTTCTATATATAATTAGGTCTAAAAAGACTTTTGTACTTTTGACATCATTTTGCTTAGTTTCTGAAGGTTATAGACCGAAGTTTCCATGGCCCAATTTTTTTTCCTGTGAAGAAGGATCATGTCAGATAATCAAAGTGAAGAACAAAATGGGGAGACAATCACTAGACTATGGTCTAACCTCAAAATAAAAGGTGATGGAAAATGTTATTGTCCCTGCAAAATTTGTAAGGGCTTAAACACTAGAAGATTCCTAATCAAAATAGCTAAGAGACATTGTAGGGAGAATGGTCACATTGAAGGGGGGTTTGATTATCATCCATTGGTAAGTTTTTCACTATATTTTTTTAATAATTAATATACATATGAAATACACTTGATGATGAGATCATTATCATAGTTAATTTGTGTTCATCATTTTTATATAGGTCGACCTCCCCAGGGAAGTACGTGATATGGACCATGGAAGTGCAAATATGGAAGCTGAAGATTATGATCCCATGAAAGATGACGATCATGCACTAGATAACATATTTCAAGATGATGGTACTAATACATTGATCCATGATAAATTTGGTACTAGCGCAACTGATGATGATGATCAAGATGATTTTGACGTCATCTATGATATACCTCTACTTGAGAAGGTAGACACAACCCTTTACAAAGGCTCCCAAACAACTCTTTTCTCTTTTGTATTGTTGTTGTTGAACTTGAAGGTTAAGAATGGTTTATCCAACATAACAATGTCACATATGCTAAGGTATGTCATATATGTCATTATAGTCAATAAAGGGTGAAACGTGTACCATAAATATTGTTAATATTAACAACTTATATGTTTTTTCGTATATTGATAGCTGAGTTTTTTTTACCACCATTGAATATTCTCCCTCGCTCATACCAAAAATTATGTGCCACTATGAAAGATATTGGAATGGAGTATCAAGCAAGAGATTCTTGTCCCAATGATCATATTATTTATCATAAAGAACATGAATTTATAATAGAATACCCTATATGTCATATGAGTAGATATCAAACAGATCAAATAACAAAAAGGTGTCTCGCAAGGTTCTTTGTTACATGCCCATTATTCCATGTTTGCAAATATTTTTCAGGTGTAGTAGCTTGGCACAATTTATGGATTACCATGCATGCAATAGGAGTTGAGATGACATTATTTGAATTCCTATGGATGGCTCAGTATTTAAGGGCATAGAGGCAAAGTGGACGCACTTTGTCGAAGAACCTCAAAATCTCAAGCTTTCATTGGCAGCGGACAGTGTCAATCCATATGGAGAGCTAAGATCTGTTTACTTTGTTTGGCCTATTTTTGTCAACAACAATAACATTCCTCCATAGATATCAATAAAGAGGGAGCACATTGTGTTGGGAATGATTGTTCCAAGTATTTTATTATTTAATAGTTATTTGCATGTAATTATAAATCTTGTAGTAAAATGGTCACAATAATTATGTAATGTTGTTGTTCATTCAACTAGAAAAGTACCAAGTTAAAGATATGAATGTATATATTGAGCCTCTTATCGATGAGTTGCTAGAGTTATGGAATGGTGTCACTATGTATGACACATCTAGACCAATAGGAAAAAGACAATTTCAATTCCATGCAATGCTTGTATGGACAATACATGATGTCCGGGCCTAACACATTTTTCTGGTATGTTATGGTAAATTCAAGTTGAACATGATAATTCTAATTATGAAAATTAACATATTTAATCTAATTGTATCATTATATTGTAGGTCAAACAAAGGAAAATTTTTCATGTCTATTTTATGGTCCAAAGATGAAATCTCGTCATTCAAAAAGTTTAACAAAGCAGGTGTTTGATGAGTATAGGAACTTCCTCCATACAAATCATAAGTATCAAACTACCAAAAAACATCTTTTCAATGGGAAAGAAGAGACTACAAAGCCACAAAGAATGACAACTCGCTTCTGGAAGTTGACATATAATAGAATTAATCGTCAAGGTACTACCATTCCACCTAATGGTTTATGTTTGGAATTTATATATTTCTATTGTGTTTTGTTTGTTGATTATGTAATTGATGATCATGAAGTTCATCAAGGAAATACTACTAAGCACCTTCCAAATGGACTAAAAAGTTACCCCAGACAATTTAATAGGTTGCGCAATTACGAGCAGCTACAAATTGTGCATTTTTTTGATACTATGCATATTGGAAAGAATGTAGCAGAGACATTGTAAAAAATATTGGATGGAAGGCATGACAAAGAATTAATTGTCAAAATTTGTAGTGACATTCATGAATCCTCACGCAATAAAAAATTTCATTGATTCAAATAGTAATGGAGACCGGATTAATATAAGTGTCCTTCCTTCATTATTAACAGAGCAGAAAAGTGATGCCATAAAATAAGTGATACGAAAAATTTGATTTTTCACAGGATTTGTTGCGAACATAAGCACTCGCATATCAAAGAAAAGTGAATTTGGGTTTGGATTGAAAATGCATGATTGGCATACCTTCATCAAGATAAGTCATGTTCTTTTGTATTTACAATATATTCATAAACTGCATGTAATTTTTATTGTATTATGTGACAAAATAATTACATCATTAGTTTATAAGTGTTGTATTACGTGCTACCCCTATCTCTCCTAGAGAACTTCGATAATAACAACAAACAAGTGATATATGATCTTAGAAAATACATGAGGTAAGTAGTGATATATGTTCAATTTTTTGTATATGTTTACTATATTTGCAATTTGTTTTTCTTGTTATGTAATAAATTGTAAAGTCTCGTATTTATATATTTTTGTGTCTTGAATGTCTTGTAGGTGGTTGTCATGTAAAGAAATCCATAAAGAAGATATAAAATATTTGAAGAGAAGAATTTATCATCTAATTTGTGAAATTTAAAAGTGTCTACCTTCAAGTTTTTTCAATGCATAAGAACACTACCTTGTACACCAATTTGAGGAGATTCAATTGTGTGGACCTGTACACACTCAGTCAATGTGGATGGTTGAGAGGCACTTGAAATTTATGAAGGCTTTGATTCAAAAAAGAGAACGTCCTGAGGGTTCTATGGTGGAGGGATATATGGTATACCAAACTATGGTGTACTTTACTGAATATCTTCCTAAGCTTGCAACAAAGATCCATATATATTGCATTTGGAATCTCGACACCATTAGAAAATTTGAAGGGGAGTACTTGGTGGGGAAAGGTAGATTGAGGAAAGTGAGAGGTGATAAACTATAAGATGTTATTGTAGTTAATGAATTCTTAATCTTTAAAATTAATTTATTGTAAGTCATCTATTTATTTTTTGTACAGCTGCTCGAGAGTGGGATGCAATACATTTATTTATTGTAAACAATCAAGATTAGATGATGGTATAGATTGAACGATGTCATCATTTTGGTCGCACATTAATATGGAAAGTTGTGTCTTCATTGGTTAAAGAAGCTCATCATAATGGAGAATCCAATGTTACGCAAAGGGAAATAGATTTTGCATATGGTTTAAGAGATTTTTAGGTACATATAAATTTTTTAATTCGTACACTTATCAACTCCTGATGCAATAGTTTTTATATGTTTGACATATCATTGCAGGTCAAACACCACAAGGATATGTTTTGCAATGGTCATAAATTTTGCATCAAAAAGTTGGATGACATAAAGAAAACTTGTGATTTTGGGATAAGTGCAGTCTTTCAGGTGACTAATATTTCATCTAGAAATGACTTATATCCTCGAGAGTCTCAAAATTGATACTATGGCATTTTGGATGATATACTTGAGTGTGAATTTAATTCCTTCAAATTAGTTCTCTTCATCATTAGATGGTATAGGCTATTACTAAATCAAAATGATCCTGATAGAACTGTTATTGAACATGAAAATGGATTTCCAATGATTAATACAAGGTGGTTTGAGCCTGTTGGGGATGAGCCCTATGTTCTTCCAAGCCAATGTGAGTAGGTATTTTACTCAGAGGTTCCACATAAACCGGGTTGGTCATTTGTTGTTAGACATGATCCAAGAGGAAGGCCAATAAGGTATAATGCCATGGAAGAAGAAGATTTTGAACAAGTAGAAGATGATGATCATGATCAACAGTTAGTCGATGATATTCCTGATGCAAATTTTCTAGAAGAAGAAGAAGATGATCATGATGATCATGATGATCATGACATTGATGATGATGACAATAAAGAAAACAACAATGATGGTGGTGGTGATGATGTCGAAGACAATAATGATCATGGTGATGAGTTGGATGAAGAAGAAGATCAATGACATGAATGAAATGTACAGTTATGTGATCACTTCTTAATCTATTTAATATTGATTTCTTGATAGAAATGTACATTTATGTGATCAATGTTGAATTTATTTAATATTAATTTGCTGATAGAAATGTACAGTTATGCGATCAATGCTTAATCTAATTAATTTGTGATTTACCAATTAAAACTGATTGTTTTGAAAGTGATTGTTTACATTCTTGTTCTAACCATGTCCTTATGCTCTATTCTAACTGCATTGTTACTGCCTTTATGGTTTATGATGGAACCCCCTTTGGTGATGATCCTACACAGTTCCACATAGACACGACATGTTCCTTAGAAAACTTTTAATCTCACAACAGCTGAGAAACATAAATGTAGGCATCATGGTCAAAATTGTTTGGAGACACAACATAATTGAGTGGTATTATACTCAGACCACTACTCCTCCAGTTTTAAGTTGACACTTTTTAATATAAAAACCATTCTTATCTATGATTTTTGGACCCTACAGTGTCAAATTTGAACTGGAGGAGTAGTGATTGTGTTGCATCATCTGGGTATACCACTCAATCATATTGTGTCTCCAAAGAATTGTGACCATGATGCCTACATTTATGTTTCTCAACTGTTGTGTCCCAGGACCCTTTATGACCGCTTATGACCCTTTACAACCCCCAAGAATACATCTGAGAGGTCTTAAAGTGTCATAAGGGGTCATAGGATTCTCCTAGGAGGGGCCAGATGAGCTTCCATCTTCACGTGGTTGGCCCTATTAAGTAGAGAATGTTAAACTATTCTCAAAACAAAGAGAAGCTCAATACCTACTCCTTGCAATGAAAATACAAATTTCTTACGGGAAATTAGTATATTAGGCTTTAAGACTGTTATCTCTGATCATTTTTTTGATAGAACCTCTTCCTGACTACCCCTATTCCACTTCTATGTTGTTTCTCAGCAATAGGACATTTGATTGCCCCAACTTGCACAAAATTTAGATCCCAAGGCTCATCTACCATAGGACTATCATAATTGCTACTTGACTACAATTTCTTATCCCAACCAGTATAATGTTGCTCCTTCCACTTGACCTCTTCACCAAAACACAAAACTATGGAATCAAATTGTCTTGCCAATAAAGGACTCAATTTATACCTTTTCTCTCTTTGATGAGCTACATAGGTGTTTGTGTACCCATCATGTACAACTCTTCTTGAGCAATACCATGATCTTCAAAGGATTAAATATCCACAACTCATATGCATAACATCACACAAAACCCTGTCATGGTATCCTCCAATAGAGAAATCAATCATAACTTGATCCTTAACCAATGAATTCAGATTTGTATCAACCCAAGTTGCATAATAAGGACTAGAATGTGGAAAAACTTTCAAATGCAACTTGTTAACAACCTCATATGAAACCAATGTGTATGCTGGAAACCTACCTATTGGGAGCATGCTCAAACATGCAAACATTAGATATATACATCAAATCAACTACACTAACATATCTAAACATACTCTAAAACAAAGGATTCCATCATAACCTCTGATGAGCTAAACAAGGGCACATAATGCCTTATTGATTTGCTCTTAGAGAAGGTTTGTGGGTGTGCTCTCCCAACACAATATATTAATCTCACTTGATTGATTGGTGGATGAAACTAGAATGCAAACTAATGGATGGATGAAGAACTCAAGAACAAGTATGAAGAACTTGTCTCAAGCTATTCATCATATGATTGAAATGCAAAGTAAACAACTAAGCTAGAATGATATGCATGAGATGATAAAACTAGATTCATTTTCCATTATCCTAACATATGATTTATAGATTCAACTATGAATTAAAAATGAAATGAACTAAGAGCTAAGATTTGAAAACATGAACTAATGTAATTCTAGAGCTATTTTAACATGATAACAATGCATAAAAAGGAGATGATTTGCTCTTGACAATGGCCTTTATTTATAGATTTTTTGGAGGAGAGAGAGGGATAGGATGAGGTGGAGCTAATGTGGCATCCACATAGGTGCCACATGAGGGACACATAAGCCATGCAAGAGGCCCACTTTTCTCACACATGTGTGAGCAACTTTGTATGTGATGGGTCAAAGTGTACTTAAAGTACACATGTGAAGG